>BPLR01010864.1:0-82894 GCA_021605095.1 Caerostris extrusa
TACCGTGAATTGTGGCAGAAAAAGTAAAAGATTCACATTTAATCCTGACGAAGACCCTGATGCCGCGCAATGCTTCTCCTGCAACTGCTTCCATCATAGAAGTAGTAACTGTGAAAGCAAAAAGAGATAACTTAAGTCTTTTTTCAAGGACTGCCATATGGTTGGGTACATTGTTACACGGGGTTTTGCACATTATTCACACATTTTATGGATTGTGATGCCAAAAGTTTTCAATTGTATTTCCTTCTTCCTATTTAAGGAATAAGGCTTTAATGTGTTCGCAAATTTGTTAGCGGAAAATAAAAGAAAGTAACCAATCGCAAATAGTAAACCTCTTTAATTTAAGAAAATTGCTGTCGAAAACAGAGCCAAAGATTATTTTATTGATTGTTTGCGATCAAGTTAGACCCTTCTCATAAGGATAATTTTTAATAGTATTGATAATTTTTAGTTCCCTTTTACCATTCGTTGTATTGATTTTCTCTGTTTAAAGAAATGTTGCTATGGTTGACTTTAACAAATAATTTTTATAATTTCGAGCTTCAAGGTGTCTTATTCTAATATCTTTGTTTTGCAATGTTTTAAAACGTAAGTAGATGTAAAGATACATAAAAGAGCACATATTATTATTATATCTTTCTGTTTGTTTACTTAAGGAAGGTAAAATTCCCCAGTGAGCTGATTAATCTTTTTCGAAAAGAAGTGGCAGGACAAATAGGTTCGGAACCAGTACATTATACTGTGATGAATGAGTAGTTCATACGTCAACACAATAAAAAGTGAAAGAATCATAAGCATTAAAAAAAAACTAGAACCAGCTTCTACAAAGTAGTGTAAAGGATACAAGGAAAGGAGTTGTAAATTTATATATATTTTTAATAATATCATTTTGTAACATCTACCAATTTATGGTTAATTAAATTTTAGGCACCATATTATATTTGACAATGCTAGTAAATAAACTCTCACCTTGGAAACCGCAAAAGCGGAGATTCTCCCACCACGCCATGCAAAAAACTGAGAGGTGCTAGAGCAGCTACATCCAAGAAAAAGTCCCTCGATTTCACATAGTGTTTCGCTAGCTGCGAACCATCCCTCACCATGATACCCTGCTCCAGATACCCAGTTCGGAACTGAACTGCAATGTCAGGAAATACACCACGTCGGAACACCAGTCCAAAATGTTCCACAGATCACAGTGGGCCTCGTGCAGTTCTGGAAAAGCCTCGCGAGCGATCAGAGTCCAGCTGTTGTAGAGCCCACAGAAAGTGACCAACCACAACCACCAGAAGAGCAAAGATTCGTCCGGATTGAGGACGCTGGCCCGTAGTAATCTGTACAGTCTGTTGTCCGACTTGACAGTGTCTTTGTCAGAGAGGATGATGTTTGGGGGTCTGGTGGAGAAGCGTTTGAGAAGAAAGAGTCTTCTCGTTTGAGGGTGGTTTCCGGTGGTGGGTGACCGCATTTCCCAATTGCACTGTGCTGCGGAGTTTCTTCCATCTGGATCCACCAGGGCTGTGCGTTTCTGAGTCTGTTTTGTGGGCATTTTCTAAGAGAAAAAAAAAAAAATCATAATTATGCACTAAATACATGAAACAAACAAACGTAAATTGAAAAAAATTTAAATTGTATCATTTTTAGTTTAAAGTACACTATGTTAAAAATACATCTTTATCAGCTGAAAATTCTGGATGATGGCATTTAAATTATGAATAGTATGAATATTATGCTAGTATGCTAGTAGTATTACATAACTTTGATAGCTGTTAAACACTTTATCAGATAACAAATTTCCTTTCATAGTTGATATATACTAATTGTACATTATGTCAAACATCTGTTTCATAAATACTATAATAAACTCACAGAAAAACAACTGTAAGTGTACAAAATTGTTTCACAATAAATAGGCTTTTATTTATCTTGCAAAAAGAATATAACAAAAGAAGGATAACACATTTGATTTATTCTACATAAACAAAATAGAATAACTTTTTATGCTATTGTTGTATGTTATCTACAAAACATATTACTATATAAATTCTTTCGCACACAACGCTATTGTAACAAAGTGATACAAATTGTTATGAAAAGCTTAGATAATTGTAACTGATGAAATTTTATACCACTAAATCATTTAAGATTATTTTTAGATTTAAGTATTTCATGGATATTGCTAAAACAGATTTTCTGAATAAACTATAAATAAAAAAATATTCTTTTGATTTTCGTATTGCAATTGAATTTCTTTTCCAAGTATTATTTCATGTACTATATTGATTTAATTATCATAATAATATTATTAAAGTGCAACTTAATTTATTGTTTAAAGTCATCTGTAGTCTTTTATAGCATTTGATACAGTTGTAAAAAGTGCTTTTATAATAATAAAGAACAGGAATTCTTTTAGGCGAATAAAAATTTAAAGGTACTTAACAAGCTTTTATAAAGATATCTTAAGTAAGTATAAAATTTCTCTAAAAGAAAATACTATCGATATCTGCATACCGATTCAAATTTCAGCATTACTACATATCGTGATTAGATGACAAAGCTATTTTAGTATAGATAAAGCTGAAAAATTGATCAAAAAAAAATTTTTTAAAAAATTACGAATAATTTGGAGTGTGCCCATCTTTTTTTATTAGGTTAGTTCAGTATGTTTCTTAGATGGTCACAAAATTCGAAAAAGTTGCATTTCAAATGAATCTGGTAGTTATGTATTTTGCATCTTTAAGGTTCTTAAAAAATATAAACAAAAATCTAATTAATTCCATGGGTTTATTTCTCCTCCATAATTAAGTAAAAATAATATTTGCGAGATTTGGATTTTCGAGCAAAAATATATTTGCTACAGTAATAATAAACTAATGTCTTCAATAATAAACAAATGTCTAAACTAATGTAATGAATAGATATCTTTCGATTACGTAAAATATTGCAGAAATTTTATTAAGCAGAAATAAAATTAGAGAATATTTCTTTTATTAATATTCATTGAAATTGAAACCATAATTAAATTAACAGGATTTAAGCAATTTCTACTGGCTGGAAAATTGTCCTTCAGTGGATTCTAGGCCACTGCAATATTAAAAGAAATGAAAAAAACTGACATCCTTGCAAAAAAGTGCAATTTGCAACAACCACATTTTACTCTGTCCTACAAACAAATCTGTGGTGTAATGAAAACACAGAATTGCAAATCAGCTTTTCGAAATGACAGCGTTGAAATTGTACAGGTATGGTCTGGAGTTCATTATTGCACTCTCCCTCTCCATGGACCTTCCTTGCTTGGTTTTACAGCAAATTTTAAACTTTTTAACTGGATATGACTTTTCACAAGGATACATTTCCCTTTTCGGCGTGGCCAATATTCTTGACTATGCCCTTTGTTCTTCAGTCACTTTTATGGATTTTTACACATATTTGACAAGCTGCCCCGCTCTCTTTTTATGAACTGTACTCCAGACAACTATTATAACAAGGCGGGGTTTGGGTGAACAGGCTGCCAGAGATGGCCGATATAGCCTCTACCCCGACGTAGGAAAAAAAAAGTAACATGATCTTAAACAAATAACATTCAGTTTTAAAGATTAGTTGATATTTAACGTCATATCTTTTATGAACCACATCTATACAATTAAAAAAAACAGCGATGAAATGATATTTAACAGTGTTCCTTTCCCTCAAAATAGTATTTTTAATTTCTGGAAATAATTCTGAAATGCCACTATATACATTAAAGAACTGAAACTAATGTGGGATACAGGATAACCATTTTTAAAAAGTCATACAATGTGTAGGTCACCAAATCTTTTAAAGCTACAAAATTTGAAATCCCATCTTGCATATTATAATAAGCATTACAGAAAGCTGAAGAGTAAAAAAAAAACAATTAATGTTATAATCAAGCTATAATCAAGTTTAAAAAAAAAAGAACGATATTAAAATGAAAAAAAAGAAGACACGCACCATGCTGTCTGTATCTGAGATTGTTCTTCTCCTCCTCTTCAGCCAATTCGATGGGAATCTTGATGCTGGCATCGTGAGCTGAGACAGCGACCCTCCGAGGACTACCTTCCACCATTGTCACTCCTTGCTGCATGCATCACTCGATGCCACCTGGAACAAGCAACCAGTTTCAGACAAATATTTTGATAAGAAATGAGAAGATAATCTTTTAGAATTTTTCAGAATTTACTTGTGCAACTTTTCATTCTAGAGTGATAAAGGTTTTGCAAATAAATTCTGAAGCTAAAACATGAATAATTGTAGATGTTTGTCTATTCATGATAAACAAAGTGTTTTAATCGTATCGCATGAATAATGGAAGAATAATAAAAAAATCTTATTAAATATTATTATACATATACTTTTAAGAAAAGAGAATGAAGGTTGATATGATTCCAGTGAAATCAACTTTGCACAAATAAATAAAAATAACTATATCTTTAATATTTATTCCCATATTTTCAGTTCAAACGGATAAAGTTCAAACTGTTCCAGAAATCCTTTTAGTTGAAATAAAAATTGAGCTATTTCAGAAAAATAGACTTTATTCGAAATTAAAGATTCACAAACTTAAAAACCCCGCAGCAAATAATCCTATTCAAATGCGCGATCGTCCGTTTTACGATGACAGAACTGAAGCAGGGAAAGTTCTTCTCAACTCCGCTCAAATATGGCTGTCAGGTAATCCTTGAATTCCTCTGATTTTTGAGAAAAGCACGGAAAACGTCTTCAAAGTGTGATCCCTCTCTTTCTAAAAACGCTTAAATTTAAAAAATCTTAGCACATACCCTCTGTAAGCGCAGATTATTTAATGCCAAGGCCATTTATGTGATCTAAGTTAAAATAAAAGAAAAGTATTCTTTTGTCAAGGTGTAGTTTTTCTAAACTATGAAAGGAAATTTTTTGCTTTAGAAACAGGTTTTTTTCCCCGTTTACAGGACATTTTCTTGTTATTTCATAAACAAAGCAACACATTTTTTAAAGACACGCATCTTGCATTTTAAATCTTGTACAAGAAAATAAAAAAAAAATTATTTTTAAAGCATTTTAAAAGTTTGCTTGTTTAGAAGGTAATTAAAAGGTGTGTTCTTTGATATTAAACAATGTTTGTAAAAAAAGTATTACTTTTGCAAAAAATGCATTATATAGTTATATGTAATATTTATTATAATAATGCCAATATTATACGAGTATAATACATTTAGGGGTCTAATGGCCCAGTGACTAATGCTCCAGCGCTCGTTGCTATGTGCTTCGGGTTCGAACCTCGGCGGCGCCATGAACTTTTGTAGTCGTTCGGAATCCACTTTAAACCGTAGGACTCGGCCTAATAGGATCGTAGATTTTTGTGGGGATAGTGTTATTCGCTTCCGTAGCATATCTTCAAGCTACACGTGCCCCCTGGGTAAGGGCTGAATGAGTAACAACGTTCGTCGGTGCAGCCCACACTACATGCAGTTTGTATTGGGCTGTTCACAGGGACATGGTCTATACGAACCAGTCCTCGACATAATTGAAAAAATTCTAATGTGACTGTAGGGCGTTGAACGTAGGGTTGATAACCCCATTCCCTAAAAGAAAAATATCTCATGTTTCGAAATTTGCCACTAGGCAGACGGCCTTGGCCCGCCATGAGGCTGTTGTGCCACTGATGATGATAATAGATTTATATTTTAAAGAGCAACAAACAACCAAAAAAAGATTATTTTTGCCTTGTTTGAACTTTGTTAAATTATTTTCTGATGTAATAAAAAAAAAATAGCCACTTGAAGTATTAAATAAATCGGTTCATATATCACTATATAGATAGTTAGCTAAGTTTATAGGAGATATCTATCGAACATGGCGGCGTAATACAGGCCGACTGTATTGCTATGCTAAAAATAAAAATTCTAAAATCAAGAAGAAGTATAAATTTTTCACTAATTCATTTGATCACATTTCTCGACTGATTTCCATTTGCTTTCTCAGAATAGATTTTCTGCGCCATTAAAATTTAATGTTAATTCTAATCGATTCCGAGAATCGTTATTCAGAAAAAATAAAATAATTCCGAGAACTAGAGAAGAAGCTATAAATTCTTAAAATCGGAAATTACAAAAAACGTGATTAACAAACCATTCATGCAATAATTTTTATCGATAAAGACAGGAAAAGTACTCTCCAGACTTACATTAATGATTAAAATAATTTCAACATTTATCCGTATAGACTATAACATAACCATTATTAAGATAAAAGCATCTTATTTTTGATGAAATATCGAATAAAGTTGTATTCCTACTGTTTTTAAAAATGAAATTGAAACATTTCTAAGAGATTGAATGTTTTTTCATCTCTTAGAAACTTTAAAAATTTTGGACAGGAAGAAGCAGAATTCTGAGGTCCTTAAATTTATAACCTAAAAGAATTCTCATCGAACAATCGATCTCAATGCCAATTGTAATCAAACTGAAATGAATGAAAACAAACGACTTTTGCGCGAATTGCAATTCTCTCAACTAAGTGTTATTGCCTTTCTTCAAACAATACTTTACTTCCTGGCCCCATATTCATATTTCTTTTTCCCTCGCTGTAAGTGGAATCTTTTTTTATCTCTTGCCAATCTTGAATCCTAACGCTTAGTTCTGATATAAGAAAGGTGACGTACTTTGCACACTGATATTATGAAACATTGCGCTTTGTAATTGTTCTGACAAGAATTCTAATTGAGTTTTGTTCTGATAGAATTTTCTGTATCTATTGTAATGTAATCTCGTAATCTATACTAGATATAATGGTTACAAGAAGAGGATCACTTTCAGGTTCATGGGAACACTTTAATCTTTATTTACAAGCACTATATATATATACATACAAATAAAGAACTCTGTATTTATTATACAATGAGATAAAAATTAAAAATATAAATTTGATTAGAAGTGCACAATTAAATCACAAGTGCAGTTCATTCCAAGGTTGGAGATTTTCAGAGTTCTCGAGTATACGTCGATTCTAATTGCCTGGTCTGTGCGGCAGACTTTAACTATGATTCACGAAACCACAAAAGGCTCACTTTGAAAACAGGCTGAATCTCCGGCCTATTCAGTTACTTCTGAGGGAAAGAGAAAAACAACACTCTTTGTTGACTCGTCACAGAACACTCATCTTCACCAAAAATCTCCTTTTAAGAACATCCATCAAGAGAGAAGGTCAACTTCCCGCACTTCTCATTGGCGTGGACATTTTCTCAGCTCATGGTCTATCACCCATCACGATGGAACAACTCAAGGCATAGTCCATATTCCATTTGTAATTGTTTCGTTCTGTGAAGGTCGGACAGACAATCGCTAATTTCATGAGGTCTCATTATCCATGACACTGAATATCTGTTATCAGATTTGAGGGACAGGTTGTTCTCATTAATACAAAACACTAATTGCTTGTAATATAATTACCCACAACATTGCTTATCTGCTGTTAAATTTGAGTGAGGGATTGTTATGATGTACTTGTCAAAGAATATACATTCCTTTCTGCTGGGAAAGAAATGCTACAACCCTTCTGGTGGAAAAAATGCTACAATCTTTTACAAGTGTTTATAAGCATTGAAAATTTCATATTTCTCCTTAGCGGATACTTTTCTAGCAGAATCCTCCCTATTAGTCTTTCTAAATAAATGTTACATTATAATTAAATAGAGCCATCTATAGATCCGAGTAATGTCAGTTTATTGAAGGGTATCTTATATATGACACTGAAAGGTATCAGCAAATTTATATAATTAGGGCAAACCAATATTTTACATATTTCACGGATATAAAGTGTAAAATTAAAAAAATTTTGTTAAATCTTAGACGATTATTTAGTTATATTTTTTTTTCCGGATAATAACCTGCAAAATCTAATAATATAGTATCAACAAAGTAATGTTGATACATGTAATAAAATATCAAGTCTGATATACGACTAATTATTTGCTTTTATTTTTGAGGAAATTTATGAAAATGTACAAGACAGAATTGATAAAAAATTTCAAAATTTTAATTTTTTTAAATTGCCAACAGAATTAAAACTTTTCAGTTAAAATAATTCTAATTAAGAAAACCTTAACTTAAATTAAACTCATCAATGAAATAATCTAAAATATGTCGTGTATGTAATTTCTGAACATTTTTATTTCCGATTTGTATTTTTAACTTCAAACTTGATTTCAAAAACAAACAAACAAATAAATATTGTTCCAAAGTAAGAGTTAAAAAAACCTCTGAAGATGTTTTATGATTCTCCTATGTTTGTAAACATATTTAAAATAAATGAAGAATACATCAATTGGAAACCTTATATTTAAGTTAATAATTGGTTTATTTAAAGTGAGTATTATTAAATTTTAAAAGAAGAAACAACACAACAGAATTCACAACAACAAAACTATTTTGAAATAAATAGAAATATTTGATTTTTGTACATTTCTAATAGTAATACTTGCTAATGTAATATACAATTTTCGTTTATAAATATTTAAGAATTATTGAATCAAAAACGCATTCTTACAATTACAGAATAAACAAAGTAATTCAAATTTTTGCTCAAACTAAGGCATTTTTTTTTATTTAACTACAGATAATATCTACTTGCACTACACAGGTACAACACGAGTGTTACAAAAGTACCTAATATTCATAAAATCATTACATACAACAATGCACGGCAAAAAATAGATGGATTCAAAAGAATTATAAAATCCCTAAAAGTAAAAGAAAAATTGATAAAAGTAACACTTAAAACTAACATACAAAATTTAAGTATAAAGACAAAAAAAACCCATTAATATTAAGATGAAATATTAAAAAGAATCACAACAAATTTATACAATGAAATATTCAAATGTTAAAATTTGTAAAACAAGTTAGTATAAATTATACTAAAGCTGGATTAATTAGGCTATTTTGAAATGAAAGTGAATTAAAAAAAATAGACAGAATTAAAAAAGCATTCCTAATTCATTCTATAGTTAAATTAGAAAGAATATTTAAATATTAATTCTTCGTAATTGTCGAACGAACCAATTAACCGTTTCCGAGTTAATGCAAAATAAATTTTAAATAAATATAAAAGTTTTTATACTAATGAATATTTTAATATTCTGCAAACATTAATATAGAAAACGAGTTTAGAATATTTGTTTTTAATTAGTTCTTTATTTCGTTTCGTATTATCAATTTTATGGGTAAAATCCATGTATGATTTAAAAATATAAAATAAACAAACATTATCAAAACATAAGTTTATCATTAAGTTGGGTATTAAAATTCTACACTAATGATTGCTAAATGTATTATTAATATTCATTGATGTATTATTAATAGTCTTTTAAATTCTCTGGAAAGAGGATCTGCTAAGGTTTCGAAATTATGTAAAAATATGCAAATTGAAATATCTCAACTAGTTTATGATACCAGTGTACCATACTAGTATAATACTCAGTTCTCTTGCAATTTTGGCTGTCAATTTCTAGTTTGGGGTATTTACCTGTATATAAATAATATGATTTATTTTGATAAGAAGCTTACTGCAAAAAGCAGCCCCTTTAAATGTATATATTTAAAA
The DNA here is from genome assembly GCA_021605095.1 of Caerostris extrusa. Classification (NCBI taxonomy): domain Eukaryota; kingdom Metazoa; phylum Arthropoda; class Arachnida; order Araneae; family Araneidae; genus Caerostris; species Caerostris extrusa. The sequence continues at coordinate 9,601 of BPLR01010864.1, forward strand.
TTTACGAATAAAGACGTTGAATATATATTGAGATATTCAGGTATTTCTGGAGAAGGTATTTAAAGCTGTTTAAATCACGTAAAAAAAAAAAAGGACATTTATTGAATTTATCATAAAATGGTTAAAATTAAACGAGAAGATAAATCCATAAAAAAAAAAAAAGTAAAATGTTTTAAAAGTGTCTTTTCTTATTAGTGTTTGCTGAAAATTAAATTGAAAATCTATTAGGGTATGGTTCTATAATAAAAAAAAATTATAAAAAAAAAAGAATAAAATTAACTTAAAATATGTTTTTATTAATTAACAAAAAAATTATAAAAAAATGCTTTAATTGGTAAGAAAATTACATGCTCTCACTCTCCATACAAGTATTTCTATATAATACACAAAGGTCTGAAAAAGCAAGATATTGTGTGCCGAGAACAGTGTGTGATATAGCAAGATATTGTCTGAGAATATGTGATATAACAAAGATGTCTGAAAGAGTGCGATATAGCAAGATATTGTCTGAAAGTGTGCGATATAGCAAAACATTGTCTGAGAATGTGAGATATAGTGAGATATTGTCTGACGGTGTGGAATATAGCAATATATTGTCTAAAACATAAAAATTACAATACGTAGAAGTCAATTTTTTTTACAATATATTATTTTTTGATCCAATACATATAAAAAATTACAAAAATACAACTAATTATTTTTAATTAAATAAAAGCTGTGAATTTGTCATTACAAGATACCTCCTAGAAACGTGTCCAGAATTGTCTGTTTTCATCGGTATGTTATTTTTCAAAAAAAGAAAATAAAAATTAATTAAAAGTTAAGTTAATTAGAATTCACCATGTATAATATCCAAAACTAAAGAATATTTTGACTAATTAATCGGAAATTATAATAAACTCTTAATATGCTCTTTTTTTTTATTGAAATAAAACTATAAACTTTTAAAATCAAATTAGCTGTAAAATTAAATGAAACATTCTAAAAATGCATTAATTTAAAAAAACATTCTGTTTTCCTTTGTTTAAATGTAATCAATTATTTGTAAATAATTGAATGAATGAGATAAAGTATAATTTATTATATTTTTTCAGTAATATTCTTAAAATTAAAATGGTAAAAAATTTTTTTATGACATTTTTTTTTTTTTTTTTTTTTTGTCTTTCAATATTTTTTTTTTTTTGCATGTTACAAATGTTGTCCAATTAAAATTTATTTTTTACTTTATGCATTCTTTTTATTTATATACTTTTATATATATATATAAGTTTTTTATTGTTATAAGAGAATTAATTAAATTTGTCTGTGTTTCTCCTGTTGTCACTTTCAATATGGCTGTTATAAATTAGAAATAAATACAGGGACACTACTAAAAATCAAAAATTTCAAATGCCGTTTTGGATTAAATTTTATACAGTTATTTTATTTAAGATTGAAATTTATTTAATGCTTTTTATAATGCAAAAATAATATTGAATCTTTGTATTACCGTTTCATATGAAAAAAATTTACATGAAAGACCACAAGATTTTATTATTAATTTCATACGTTACAGCACAAAGAAAGACATTAAAAGATAAATATTCGTTCTGGCGAAAATATTTTCTTTAAGAGTTTTGACAACAATGTATTTACAATGTAATTGTTTTCTTTTAAGTGCATTTTTGAAGTATTTTTTCTAAATTTATTACATATTAAACCTATATTAACTTGTGATATTAAAGAACCACCAAAGTGGAAAAATAGCATTTAGTAAAAAGTTTACATTTTAGGCCTGTTATCATCGCGAATGATGAAATTTTGTTTAAAATATTATTATATTGAACATAGTTTCCATGAAGGGTTTTAATAGAATTGTTTTAAAGACATTTTTCTGATTGGTCCATTTACCTAACCCTACCATCAGCTCTTACCAACTGAAATCGTGACTCTCATCGGACCAGGCCACGGTTTTCCAAAATATACATTTCATTGAAGCTGGGCAATAATAGGATATACATTTCATTGAAGCTGCTCGTCTGTTAGAATTAATAGGATATCTATGTAACACATGTAATTATAAGCAAGAATCTATAACAGATAAAAGCTTTCAAGTCTTTGATGAGTGTCATATTAAATTATCAATAGAAAGCATGAAAAAATAAATGGATGCTACAACATTTTGAAACTTCAAGATAAAAATTTTAAAAAAATCGTTTTTCCTTTTATTAGACCACAATTACAAAGATATCTTCGTGGTAAAAAGCAAGTTTAATATGCTGTATGTTAGCACATGACAGTACATAGCTTAAGTAATTTTCTGTCATTTTTCTTAGAATTTCAAAGTAATAGTACCGTCGTTCCTAAAACAATCTCAAGTCTTTCTCGGTGATTTTAATACAAAACTTTAATTTAAATATTTAATCTAAAGAAATATTTTTAGAACAACAATATTAGTTGTAAAGCAATACCATAATATGTGCCTAATATCACAATATTAAATATTTGTCTTGTGAACTATCTATATTTGTTTTCCAGAACTGAAGTAATTAAGGCACCGTTTCCTCATATGAAGGTGTCCTTATCCAGTTAGAAATTGTCTTGTGACGTGACACAAAAACTATGTGAATTGGGGTTTTGTATCACGCAACTAGTTATTACTAGTTGTTACTATTATTATCGCTAATCATTGTTTTGCATTGTCAACATTATAAGGTTACCAGCATGCAAAATATGAAAATTTCAAAAATGATCGAGCAATAAAAAAATAAGTAGTTATGTGTTACAGCTTATGGAATGATCCTTTTATAAATATACATTAATTTCTTCCTCATTGGCATAACAGCCCCATGTTGGGCCGCAGACCTCGCTCTACTGGCAGATTTCGAGACAGAAGATGTTTTATTTTTACGGGGTAAGGTTGTTAGCCCTGGGCCCGAAACTTAGATAGACAGACTTCGACCGAGACATAGATTTAAAGTGAAATCCTAACTACTGCAAACATCCAAGTCACAGTCGGAACTCGAGCCCGAAACCAGTGGGGCTAGAGCTCTAGCCACTCGCCCATCAGACTCCATACGTATTGTTGTTGTTGTTTCTTATCCCAATTGGTCGATAGCAATATCTAGACTAGGTACATGAACCCTGTGTGGTCTCATGGGAGGAGGGAAGGGGGGGGCAACTTCTGTTGTGATGGATCCCCCGTAGGTAGAAGTCTGATGTGGCTCTGATGTAGACGCTGAAGAAGGAGGGCAGTGCATTCTGGGAGGACTTTTAGGAAATTACCCTGCATTTAGATATAGTATAGGAGAAAACACGGAAAACTCCCACCCGGTAATCCGTCTGACCAGTCAAGATGCCGAACATCACAAACATCATCGAGTCCTTTGAAAAAGTGTCTACAACAAAGCCGCCAGGGATGGAACCTCTGCCTTAACCTCACCAGAGGTGTACCACGAATTAGGTGGGCTTATTTAAATATACATTAATTTAATAAATGAATTTTCGTAAACATTTGTATAAGATGATTATAAATTTCAGTATTACATTAAATTTGTTAAAATAATTTAGATTTTTTTTTTTTCTTATTTGCGTTTGGTAAAAACTTTCAACAACAGTCCCGTTTTTTTTACGAATAAAATAAGGATTTACTTATTATTTTTTGAACAAATTAAGTTTATAAAAGCCACATTAAATAAATAAATAACTGCTTAGATAATGATTAAAAAAATCCTTCTCAATTACAAATTAGCTAGAACAAAACTCTCCGCGTAATTCCCTTTTCTAAACATTATCTCCAAGTCATGAGTGTGAATAAACGGTTTTAAGCTTCCGTGTAGATTCGGTAATGAAGCCAAGCTGCTGGAGAATAATCAATTAGCTTTAATTCGGCGTCCGAAAGGTTGTTACCGTTCGTTCAGCTATTGGAAGGAAATGGTTGATTGACAATCTAATTAAATAACCGTTTTTCACTGTTTGCGAGTTGCTTTATAAATCTCAACTGCTAAAGTGTATTTATAGTAACAAGCTATGTTACTTGGAGAGAAGAGCTGGATTTCTGTTTCAATGGATGAACTGTTGAATGTGTAAACAATTAGCATTGCATCATGAATAAAAAAAAGGTTTAAAATTTTTTTTTTTTAAGAAAGTAAAAGTATTATTTTTTTAAAGTATGAACATTTTCAGATCTTTTTTGACATGCTTTAAAATTTTTACGAAATAATATTGCAACGACTCGGTTTATACTAGACCTATTACGACTTTTAAGAAGAGGACCACTTTCAGGATCATGGGAACACTTTAATTTTTACTTACAAGCATTATATATATATATATATATATATATATATATACAGAATTATATTAATTACAATTTATCATTTACAAAAAAATTAAAAATAAAGAATTAAATTTGATTTGCAAGAGCAATTCACTTCAAGGACGGAGATTTGCACAGCTCTAGAGTCTAAGACGAATCTATTTTACCTGGTCTGCGGTAAATCTTACTTATCACGCGGTGTGATACACGAAAACACAAGGGGCTCACTTTGGAAACAGGTGGACCTTCTAGCCTGTTCAATCACTTGAGAGAAAAGGCAACACTTCTTTATCGACTCGTCGCAGAACTCTTTCTTCTTCAAAAATCTCCTTTTAAGAAAATCCGTCAAAAAGGGGTCATCATCCCTCACTTCTCATTGGAATCGACACTTTCTCAAACATGCGTTATTTTCCATCCCGATGCAACAACTCATGGTGTAGTCCATATTCCGTCTGTCATTGTTTCGACCTGTGAAGGTCAGACAGATAATCGCTAATTTCATGAGGTCTCATTATACAGGACGCTGAATATCTGCTATCAGATTTGTTCTTGACAGAATGTTTCATTTCATTTTATTCCTTTTTCCAAGCACTATATGTCTTGATATCGCCCAATTTTGACGATAAATTCTTTAAGAAAAATCATCTTTTCCATGACTTTGTTAGTTCCCTTATCAATTTTATGCTTTTTTAACTGTTAGATAAAGTTATATACAGTTCTGAGTAACATCAATTTAAGTACTGTTATGCAGTAAATTTAACTGCAGCGTTCGTAAAAAAATAAATTATTTTTTACAAGAAAAAAAAAAGACAATAAACAGAAGATTCAGCAAATTCCCGCAAATTTCCTTTTATCCATTTCCAGACAGAGTATTCAAAAGGTCACAATTTTTGAGATATAAATGATTAATATCCAGTCAGCAAGAGATGAAGAACTTTCGCCTTAACTTTTCAAATTTCGGCGCAAATGAGACACTGCCTAAAGCATATTCAGTAGCCGAGTCTCCTAATTTCATCCACTCATTCAAGAATATTCTTTGTCTCAGCAAATGTATAATTTATCAAATTAGGCTCATTAGTTCACTGTCGAACATTGATTCTTAAATAATATCTAGTATGCTGGAAATATTAAAGATGTCTTTCTGTTTTATAAATAATGTTATTTAAACAGATTTCTTTTCCACTCGTTAGATGATTCTTTTTCTGCGAATTTATTTTTACGAATGTAGAAAGAAGAATACTAAATTAGATACAGAATGAACAATTTTTCATTGTTTAAATATTTAATGATACCGCATTTTGAAATTTTACACAATGTATAGGGCGATTATAATTAAAATCCCATTTTCAAAATGCTGTGAAAAAGATTTACTTATCAGAATGAGTTCAAATTTGAACTGAAGATAGTTGAAGAAAGGGGAAACGATACGGCATCAAAAAAAGTTGCAATTTATATTAATAAATGGTGCTGTAAGCAGCATAAAAAAAAGTGAATTCGGCTGCCAGTGATATTTTGAATCGAAATGACAATGTATTTGGCATGAGTTGCACATGAAACCAACTGTAATGTTCAATGTGCTTGATTGTTTCAGTTTTTTGATGGAAAAAGTGATTTTCAGTGATTCAACAGCTGTGACGCTGTTAGTGGAAAGCCCATTCACCACACCAAGTTTATACCAAATTGGATGGAAAAAATCAGGGGAACTTTTTTTTGATGCCATACTATTCCCCCTTCTTCAAGTATCTTCAGTTCAAATTTGAATTCACTGTGATGAGTGTTTCTTTTTTTTTTTACGGCATTTTAAAAGTGAGACTTTAATTATAATCACCGTGCATATTAATCCATGTCTGTTATAGAAGCTATACAGAGAAGTATTGGTAAAAACTATTTCACATTAAAAAAACTATCATCAGGCACCTATACTGTAATCTAATAAATAATTGAGTGATTTTGATATTTAATGGGTAGATAAAATTTCACAACAATGTATGAAAATCGTTGAACAATACAAAGAATACAATTAAAAGATAAATATAACATTCAATGCATGGTTAATAAAGTCGTTCATGCTCACTGATCGAATACAAGAGATAGTGGACGTTTTTCTACTGTTCATCATTCGTCTTAGCTATCATAAAAGAGTAGAAAAGTTTATTATTATTATATATATATATATATTTGAGTTCCACATAAGCTTTTTGGTTTATCACCCCGAAATGTTTTCTAAAATAACAGAGAAAAAAAAAAAAACAAGTAATAAAAAAAAAAAAAATTTAAAGTCAATTCCTACTTTTTTTCACTCTATTGCAGAAAGTCCTTTATAAATAATTTTCACTCATTTTTTAAAGTTTATCTGGCGCCATCTATGGGTAGTTATATGCAACTTAAATCTAAAAAAAAAAAAATTAAAATTAATTAATTAAATTTAATTACTGAATTAATATTTGTAAAAACTGTATTAACATCCAGTGTCATCCACTACAAGTTAAAAAAAAATGTATTTGGACTTGAGTGGATGAATAAAAAAGTATTTTATGAACGATTGAAAATTTGAACAAGATATATATAGGGAGAGTTTGAGCTAATAGAAGGAATTAAATAAACGATGCACTTGAGCACAACGAGTCATCAAGACTTTGGCGAAACCAAACTAGAAGTGGAGGTAGACGAGAAAAGAAATGGTAAAAACAAATTTTTGAACTTTAACGATACGGAAGCCGTTAATGTGCACATTACGTAGTTAAAATGCGGAAAATCTTGATTCTGCACGTTCTCGTAGCAAATAAGTTAATCTGCGGATTAACTAGGTATTGTGCACTTTAACAGATTTCGAGTTTTAGTGGTAACATACATATCATGGGAAAACTCTCCTAACACCATTTATCAGAGCTATGGAGAAAGAGGAACACTAAAAAAATGTGTCTTATCTCTTGTATTCGATCAGTGAACATGAATGTCTTTATTAACCATTTAGAGAATGCTATACAGTAGAACTTCTGTAAGTCGAACTTTAAGGTAGACTCCAAATAGTTCGAGTTATAGAATTTTCGACTTAGGAGAATTTTGACTGACGCGGATTTTGTAAGGAAGTATTCGACTTGTAGAGGTTTAGATTCTTTCTAACTTATTTTGAGTTAGAGAGGTAAAATAAATAAAAATTCATGTTACAGAGGTAATAAACATGTTAATTTGCAATTTAAAAATGATATTATGTACTACAATAAAAAATCAAAATAATTCCGAAACAACCGTAAAATTAAAAATATTATGTATTAAAAAAGTCAGTTATTTATTTATTTATTTTTGCTTTAGACAGTTCGATCGTTCTCTATCTATAGCATTATCTAAGCTATAAAGAGCAAAAAATTCTTTTTCTTCCGAGTTGCTATTACATAAAATTGGTTATTCTATTTACTGTATACTCATACATTGTTTTCTAGGAAACAATGACGTGCATTGTCGCCAAATCCTTAAAGTCGGAAAATTTTTTTTTTTTCTTCAAGCTATAGAGGTAATTAGTTTCAAATGATCGAGTTATAAAGGTTGTAAAAAATTGTAAAATTAAACATTGCTAATGTTCGAGATACAGAGGTCCTATTTTTTTTTTTACGAGTTACGGAGGGAAAATATATACCAAAATGGCTTCAGGGGATTGACTCATTATTTCGACTTATAGAGGGTTGAAATTTCGAGTCATGGAGGTTTTGGGACTTGAAGGAAGGGAACAAAAATTTTTTTCGAGTTGTGAGGTTTTCGACTTAGAGTTTCTACTGTATTTATCTTTTAATTGCATCCTTTGTACTGTCTCATGATTTTTATGCATTGTTGTGAAACTTTATGCAGTCATTAAATATCAACTGGTCATATATATATATATATATATATATATATATATACCAAAAAGCTAATATGGCACTTGAAAATATATATATATATATATATATATATATATGGAGTGCCATATATGGAGTGCCACTTTTGGTTTATCACCCCGAAGTAGTTGCTGAAGAAAGAAGAGATAAAAAAAAAAAATAAACGACGCACTTGAGCTACATCATGGGTCGTTCGCAGTCCAAACAAATCGCTTTGTTAGTAATGACTCGTCCAGTTTGCTCGGGCACTAGCACTAATGGGATGTCATTACAGATTCCCGCCACACGCTGCCAACGAGGCTTTCAGCACTGGCGGGCAGTAAGCGTCTCGGATTTGCCGGCCCTTTTCCTGCTTAGTGTGCAGCTGTTTCGGAATTATTTTGGCCCATTCCATATAAACTGGGTGAAAAGCTTGGTGATTCCATAAAGGAAGATTGAATGAGTGCGATAGAGATAATTATTGACAACTGTTTACATTCTAATTCGATTTGGTGTGAAAGTAAAAATTACCAAACAATTGGGGAAGGGACATTAGTATGTTTTAAAAATTGTATGTAGGGGAAAATATTTTAAATTAATTAACTATAGTTTAAAAAAATAACTAAGAAATTCCACTTATTACTCGTTTCTGTCAATAATATAATATATATATTTTTTTGCTGAATCAGTTACTTAAATGATGGAAGTTAATAATGGTTTTTACTAATGATGTCTTTAAGTGTTGATGAATGACGTAGGCGCTGATGAATGGTGGTGTTGAAGGATGCACTATTGCAAAACATCATTTTTACTCAAACTGTTTTTAGAGGCATATTAAGATAACTTCTTTAAAAATAAAAATTCACCCGCCGTGATTGATTGAATATGTTAACCTTCGAATGTTTAATGTTTGCAATCAGTTAGCAAACTCAGCAGAAAACTTGATTCGCTCGCATATTTCGCACAGCTTAATTGTTGAAGTAAAGGCACTATTGCTCACTTTTAAGAGTGTTGCAAGAATTGCCCTTGGTTCGACTGGATGAAATATAAACAATAGTTTCAACTTTTAAATTGTTTATCAAGTATGCCAGGTACAGGAGTTAAAACTTCTGGTTTGAGTTTTTTTAGCGTGATGTTGAGATAAATTCCTTTTAAAAATTTTGCTATCGGCGACTGCTTGAATGTGCCAGCTTTTGAATTTCTGTTGTTGATCAGGCAGTTAATTAACTCAACACAATCTCGAACTCCATACATATTTTGTAGAATTTACTGTTGAAGTAAATGTGCAACGGTTTAAATTTAAGATATGCATTAAAAGAGTTGTCATTGTCTTTATTTGATGAAATAAAAGCAATGGTTTCGACTTTTAAATTATTTATCAAGCGGGGTCCGATAGAGGGGAGAAAATGAGGTAAAAATGTTTCCTTTTGCAAAACTCTTTTTTATTGAGAAATACTATGATTTCTAATTCTATCTAATTTTTTTCTGAAAGATGTCGATACTCACTTAGAAAAGTGATATCTACGTTTTTAGGGAAAAAAATAGAACGATTTTATTGTAGAAGAATTATCAATCCATTTGATCAAATTGTTAATTGATACACATGGTTATTCAACCATAGGGTCGTGGGTAAATATTCCACAAACAAATTTTTTTAAGAAATATATTATAATTTTCATGAATGCAATAATTTATGAGGAAAATATATTAAAGTTTCTTTATATAAACCTTTTATTCATCTATTGAGAAATAATATCACAACGAATATAGTATCTAAGCCTTTTAGAAAAAAACGATACCATTGTAGAAGAATTATCAATCTTTTCGAAGTACTAATTGACGCACACGTGTTATTAAACCATATGGTCATGAGTAAATATTTCACAAACAAAACTTTTTAAAAAATATATTGCAATTTTCATTAATGTAACAATTTATGGAGAAAATACATTATAGTCAGTAAAATTTTTTAAATTGATAAAAAATATGAAAAAAAAAAAGTTTTTAGGTTTAAAAAAAATATAGTTATAATATATTAAATACACAAAAATAACAATCCCTAAATTGAATAACCTAGTTTACATATGGGGCCTGAATGGCCGAGTGGCTAGCGCTCTGGCGTTCGGTACCACAGGTTTCGGGTTCGAGTCCCGGCGGTGCCATGGATGTTTGTAGTGATTCGGAATCCACTTTAAACCGTAGATCCCGGCCTCATATGACTGTTGAGCGTTGGGTGTAGAGTTGACAACACTACCCCGTAAAAAGAAAAACATCTCTCGTCTCGAAATCTACCAGTAGGCGGCCTTCGCCCACACTGGGCCTTTGCGCGTCAGCGATGAGGATGAGTTGACATATAATAATGCTTTAATGAACAATGTAAAGATCTTATATGCTTTGAATTGCTTCATATTCATCGATTTTATAAGAACTATCATGAGTTTTAAAATAAATAATTAAGATAAATATTTTAATGAAGCAATAATTCTTAAAATTCTGTCATTTCCTTTACATAGCTTGCATTTAAAAATTTTTAATTATTGTTCGGATAATAATAATTATTACAAGCTGGTTACAATTCATGAAACAAGTTTTTGCTATTTCAAGATTTGTTTATCACCTATACTCTAAAGCACGCCATACTAAATGTTTTTAATTACCTAGAAAACGAAAATTTCTTGGTAATTTTAAGACAGGTAATTAGAATGATTAATGAATGAATTTTTATTTTATATATGCCTATAAAAATATTTATTCAATCAATTTCTAAAAATTATCATACTTAAGAAATATTTATTTATAATTGGTTTTTAATGATGATGTGGAAGATATAATTACTTAAAATTTTAATGTGCAAGACATGTCTGGAAAAATGTAAAAAATTTTTTTGAAAATCAGGGAATCGCTAAGTCATGATTTTGTTTTCACATTATATTACATCGAGTAAAAGTAATTAAATTCCAAAGATTTACAATAATTTAATATTCGGAAAAATTCGAGGAAAACTCAGTGTCAAAACCAAGAAAATGTAAAAATACAAATTGCTAATATATAAAAAAAAAAAAACTAAATATTTTCTATTATAAAATAAAAATAGTATTGCTAATATAAAAACGATAGTTGGGGACATTCAAAAAATGGAAGTACAAAAAATTAATTTTGAAATATTATGATTTTTATGACTTTATCCAGACATACATACAACTTTTTCAAAAAACTTTTTCTTTATGCAGCTTTTATCAACATCCTATATTAAATTTATTACTTTCATAGCTTAAAGTTATTAAATTTTTGAAGTTTTATATATATATATATAAAATAATTTAAAAAAATTCTATTATTATAGTGGGAATTTTCAATATATGTTTAATATTTAGAAGCTTATATAGAACTTAGATACATAAAGCAATAATAATGATGAACTCCAGTAGTAATAAAGTAATTGTTTTTATAAAAAAAGATAAAATCCCTAGTTATTATTCTGAAAAGACCATTAATTATGTTGGGGTTATTCCTATCATTATTTGTTGAACAATAGTGAGTCTCGAAATTATAGATAATGGAACATTTATGTGCGTGCACAAATGGTTATGAGGTAGACCCCTGTTCTAGATCATTGCCTTCCAGAAGGACAAATGGTTTTAGGTGTAAATGCATCGCATTTGTGTGTTATATAGCAGAAAAACAAGAAAATTCCCAAATAATATATAATAACATCAATATATTTTTTTAATTCAAATTCTTAGCTGCTGTATTTCTTGGCAATAGTTTAAACTATCAGATATAGTGGAGTGTTAAAATATTCAAATATAATATGAAAAATTCATTATTTTTAACAAAATTTTGTTTGTTTATTTAAGAAGGATTCTTGACATAATATAGTAATATCGATAATATAGTATATTGATAATATAGTAATATTTATAATATAGTAATATCGATTGAGATATACATAATATAGTATATCTCAAGTAAAAATGATAAATCGGGTTTTAAAAATAAAAATTTTTCCAGAATTGTTTCCTTCAAAAACTTTGTTACTAAAATAACTATGTAACATAAGATACCCATCAGCAGTAAATATTCTTTAAAATTTTAAATCACCATATTCAAAAACAAATCTGATGCAAAATAATAAAATAACAACTATCTCCATAATGTATAAGTGTAAAAATATTAGGCCATGATTCTTTTTTTTTTTTAAATAATTTCATGCTAGTTTTTATAAATTAAAACCTCAGAAAAGCCGTCATTCAAAAGTAACTTTAAGAGCTATATTAAACAAAAATTTAATGTATATAATGTATATTAATTATAGACAATGCAGCTGGCAAATAGACCGTGATTTTTCGCCATAACGGCTGCACCTATGTACTATAATTTAATATAGACAGGAATAATTTAATATATAGACACCAGAAAAGCCATTTTAGGTTTAGTATTTTCAAAAATAACTTTAAGAGACAAATTTAAAAACAAATCTGATGTACAATAATAAAATAACAAATATCCCCATAACGAATAAATGTAAAAATATTAGACCATGAATTTTTGGCTTTTAAAAATAATTTCATATTATCTTATAATTTTATATATATAATATTTAAACAGAAAAAGCCTTCAAGTTTAGTATTTTCAAAAATAACTTTAAAAGCGAAATTCAAAAACAAATCTGATGTATAATAATAAATTTACAAATATCTCCTCAATGAATCAGTGTCAAAATATTAGGCCATGAATCTTTTCTTTTAAGCATATTTTATATATAAAAACATCAGAAAAGATCTTCATATTTATTTTTAAATGTAGCATTATGATACAAATGACCTTTTTTTTTTTATTATTCCTAAGGAAACTTTCATGGTTAAATAACTTCCTAATGCTTTTTTTTTGTGCAGTATTTGTGCTCTTGTCCATTAACTCGGGTGTCGGTTTACGTGACCCTGTTGTGCCTCAACCTTTCCATCTTCGGATGTCACCCAAGACTATTCGTCACCAGAATATAGGATGTCGTTCGAAGCGACCGAAAAAAAAAACCTTCACCATAATATATATTCCTCAGTAAGACATACAAAACGCATATTTTCTGAGACGGAAAAAAAAAAAGGATATTTTTAGATATAGAAATGGCAATATACTTTAATATTTTTCTCTCTATTGAAAGGATTTGCCATATAATAAAAAAGGGACGAAAAATTGTATTTATTAAATCATCCACAGTGTTGCCATTCTTTTCAATGATATTTTTCATTTAAGTGTTTTGATATCTTTTATATGAAATTCGTTTGGTTTTGCCTTGGAAAAAGAATCTGGTTTCATTCCAATCTTATCTTTTGAAATCCGTCTGAGCCGTGCAAAATGATACTGTAATGGTAATCGGTTGAATCAGGTTCAGGAAAATATGTTGGTGGAAGTTGAAATTCCAAAGCCAAGTTCTTCTAGAAGAGTTTTAGACACTCTTATAGTATGATATTTGATATTGTGATGCTGTACCGACATTCCGTTTATCTCTATCAACGAAAGAGTTGTCTCTGTCAAAATGTTACAAATAGTCTTAGCTGCTGATAGTAGTTATTATTTGATTATCATCTAATAGTTCATAACGAAAAACTTTCATATCTTTCTTATAATCTACTTTTGTGTAGACAATTTCAATTTTTATTAGATAGGACCTGCAATCCACTAATAGTTATGAAGGATTCATTGATTTATCATAGACTTTTGTGTATTCGGCTTTTCCTGGGTATTTATTTTCCGTATATTTTGTTAGATAGGAAAATACAGTGTGAAAAAGAGAATGAATGTAGTGCAAAATTGACTTGACCACTCGTATCATGTTTCCTTGGACGACAATGTTGGGAAAATAAAGTAGGAAATACTCAAAGCGAAATGAAACTGCTACATTCACCGATTCAAACAAAACCACGGTTTCGCTGTTTAAAAGAAAGATCCCCTACCTCAATGACCCTGCATAATTACAATTCCCTATCTGAGTTATTTATTGAGGATGAGGAATACTTGGGTTTATTTAGTATATACTTGGCTTAGCTTATATGTATACTAGTAGAAGAGATCTTTAAAATTGCTGCACTGTTTCTGGGGGTGATAAGCGACTAGCAACTCTTCTAAGGTCATAAACATGGAATGCACAAAATAATCTTTTATTTAGAACCGGCAAAGTATAGGATTGACGAAAACCGAGAATGGCAGCTTTTTTCATAAGCAAAAAGCTAGTCACGTGATGGTATCTCTCAACTATTATGTAATAAAATGGTAATTAAGGTAGTGATTGGTTGACCAAAATGATAAACAATTCCTCTGATTGGGTAGGATTATTGTCCATTGTGAATCTGTCTGGTTATTATGGTTCTGCTATGGGATTTGCACATATATATGTAGCAAATGCAAGTAGTAGCTTTTGCAGTGCAAATTGGTGGTGTTTCTAATTTATTCCTCGTTTGTTATGTGGTTTTTGTAATAACGTTGCATACATCATATATAATAAAAAGATAAAAATTGCATGTTAAAAATGTAATATTTGAGACAATAATTTTTAATTAATTTATTTTTAACAATTAACTTAAATTCATAGTCAATTTCTAAATAAAGCTACCAGAAGGAGTTAGATACTACCAAATAGCAGAAGACAAAAAACGGTTCTTGTTTAATTAAAAAAGTTTAAAATTTATTCGCAATTTTTTGGCTAAACACAAGATAAAAAATTAGAATGTTAGGTGTTTAAGTGTTATAGTTTTCAAATTATATTGGAATACCATACATACAAAAATCCAATTTCATGTATAAAGATCATAATCCTATTTCATATATAAATATTCATTTTCATATATAGACAGACAAAAGTTAGAATTTTTCTATCATGTCTTTTAATTATCCTTAAAAACCTGGTATAACTTTCTTTAGAGTCCAATAAATTAAATGTTGATATAGGAAAAGCATTTTAATATAATATATAAATTTTAATAATTTTTTATATATTTTAAGATCTGAAATATAAGAATGAGGAAATATGTATTTAAAAGGGGTTTTTGAAGATAGATTTTATTTAAAAAATAATTAAACCATTTATTCGAATAGAACAATTGTTAATTATCCAGTATCTTGTCTAATTTAAATAGAATAATATGTTTCATAAATAACTATATAGATATAGAAATACTACATTCATAATGAATATTTCTTTATTTCTTACTTAACAATGAGATAATTTAAACCAAACACGTCATAAACAGATTTGGTAATTTTTGAATGCTATTCACAGAAAACATTATTTCTGAAGGCTATTCACATTTAAATTAAACCATATTTAAAACTACAACAGATATTGAAATTATATTAAAGATGATACATTTAACTATAAGACAGTGAGAATCTCGCTTTGTTTTATTTATGTTGTTATAGTTAATTTATCGAAAAAGCATCCATCACGTAAAATTTGTAGAGCAAATATTGGACAACTCTTCATTCCTTATTAGCACGAAAGTTTCAAATACAAGAAATAAAATCGGTTTCTGTAGTTTTATCAGTAAAAATACATCAAGATGATTGAATAAAACTCAGTCGGTATTTTTAAGTTCTTTTCATTTTTATTCTTTCAATTTATATGCACTGTTGGAGACGACGGCAGCCAATATGTAGGATTTAAGAACGCAATAATTTACCTTTAACTTTATAAAAAGTGAACACTACTTCTTTTACGATGGGATTATTTCATGGAGTTCTTCTTAAGGAAAATTGACCAACGTTTGATTTAAATGGAAGAAAACAAAGAAAATAGTGACTTTATCGGTGTAATAATATAAAAAGTCAAAGTTTAAGTCAAAACTCATGCCATATTATTATTTTGAGGTAATTTCTAATTAAAAACAGAAATCAAACATAGATTCTTTCCTTCTAAAGGATCAGCGTTCCAATTCTGGTGAAATTTAGTTTAAATTTACAAAATATCATAAAACATTCAAAATTTTCTGAAACATTTATTTTCAGATTTTTTTGACTGAATGAGTGTTTCGAATGTATACATCGAAACACATATGAAAACGTCGAAAACAACGATTTACAACGTCAAAACACTAATATGCCGATTTACAACATCAAAACAATGCCCATTTAAAATTTGATGAATATTTAGTCTCAATTTTATGAATTAATCCTAGCATGTTACGTTTGTAGGTCATTGGTAGTATAAGTTGAACAAGTGTGCAAGAGAACGATGGTTCAAAATCCGTTACATACATTCATTATTCATTGATCAGAAAATAAATCGACTCTGTTGATTGCAACAGAGTATCTTATATTGAAAGTTGCATTGCTTTGTTTTCATTTTTTTTATTTTGTTTTTCTCTAACATGATATGCCATAACGAGCAAATTACTCATAAAAAACCTACCTATGCTGTCCTACTGCGCTCATATTATTCATAATAAAAGTGGTTAGTCACTTTAGCGGTTTCATGCATCAATAGAAGAAGCATGAGTCTCATCTTGTTGAGTATATATTTCGAAAAAATATTTTTAAATTATATTAAGTGGGATATTAGCAATATGTGAAGTAAACTAAATAACTAATTTTGGTGTTAAAACGCTGAAGAATATATGTAAATAGTTATAAAATATCAAGTGATCAATTACGTTTTGAAAAATTAAGTCTACAGTTTGAATATAAAAATTGTGAAGCAAATTTGTACTTTAATGAAATAAAATTAAAGAGAATGAGTTTTTAATAAACTATTTTATACATAGTAATTAAGCGGGAAGAATGTTAAAAAGAATAATTAGAAAGCTAACAATGTGAGTTGTCTGGGCCCTCTTTTGCCATAAATTTAAAACGAAAGATAATTTTTCAATAAAGTGACAATCATTTTCTCCCAAAACCATTTTCTTTGGCATTTGAAACAAAAAAGACTTATTGTGCACGGTACACCAGTTTATCATCATTTTATGGAAAGTGTCAAATACATTTTCTCGTAAAAATCTCTGAGAAATTGGAGTTTCTTACCAATTTTTTTTTTTGACAAGAGGGGAGTTATAAAAAAGGATGATCAATTTCAGATATTCATAAATTGGTCAAATGTTTGCTATATGAGCTACACAGAAATAAGTAACAAAGTAAAAAAATATTTATGTGATTGATATAGTTAATATTTTATCTGATATTTAAATTGTTGATATTTAAGAGTGTTTGAACTCTTTTTATTACACAATTATAATATTTTAATATTGAATGTAAAGTTATAATTTAATAAGAGAATGCATTTTCCATCTAAATTAAAAAATTTCAATCCTTTAAAATGAAAAAAAAAAAATATTTTAAAACGAAATCTATCAGTTAACTGAATTAAAAATTAAAATTATTTCAATAAATTTTGAAAGTATAAGATTAAAATTATTTTTATTATTATACTTTCAAAAAACTTTTTTTCATTGTGGAGCTTTATGAAAATCAGCCATATAGCACCTACTTTCCTCGTTTGGTTCAAATTTCTTTTTTTACATCATGAGAAGATTAAAAACTTCAATTGCTTCACTTGGAGCAGTTTCAAGTGCAGAATATTAAAATAGGATGTTCAGCATTGTACACGTTATGGAAACAGTTTAAAGATACTGAATAGTCAAGAAAACCCCTTGCAAGATCATACAAGAGATAAGGTGACATTTGCCCATTACAGCAAGGCGTGGCAGAAGTTCAATAGCTTCTTAGCTCTCTGGCAGCCTTCATAAGGCCACAAATTCCTATCTGAGTTTCAAGGCATACTGTTTCCTGAAAGTTACACAAGAGAGATATCTTATTTGAAAGAAACCCCACTGCTTGTGTCCCACTTCTGTGCACAGGACAGCTCGTTTATCATGGTACAGAGAACACCGAATTTTGATTAGAGATTAGTGAGGGATTATTCTGTTCACTGATGAATCCCGGTTCTGACAAGTTACTTATTCTCGTCTGGAGATAACTAGGGAGCTTATCTATTTGTTTGTCTGGAGATAATTAGGAAACCACTAATTGTTCTCCAACCTCCGAAAAGATATCAATATGACAATAGAAGTTAGATGGGTGCACTGCATATTGCATAAGTGTACGAATGAACTCCATGAATTTGTCAGAAGATCTTTTAGGGTTGCAGTTGGTAAATTTTTTTTTCTTACAACTCGCGACCATTTAGGCCTCATATGGGCATTGAATTTCTGATAGAATATTAGCCAGATGGATTGACCAACTGATTTCCAAACATAAACCATATAAAGCATGTCTGAGACACTCTTCTGAGGGCAATTACAAATCTACTATCCTCAACAACCATCTAAAGCCAGCAATTATGCTAGAGGAGTAAAACGAACCAGAAAACCTTTTGATTTCCAATGTGAATTGTCATTTCGGAAAATGTACAACTGTAACAGGATATTAACTCTCTATTAACTTACTTTTGTGTTCGATATTATGAGCTTTGTGTTAGAATTTCTAGTGCTGAAATGTTTTACACACAATTATGTTTCCATTCCATATCTGTTGTATAGTGCGTTTTTTTTTTTTAGATCTGTTCTGACATCACGATGGGTTTTTGGCGATCTATACCATACTCCAGGCACGAAGGTCAATTGGCTCTAGACTTTGATCTGAGAAGATGCTTCTCTCTCTTGACCTCTATATCGGAAGTAAGACGGGGAAAAATTTCCCTAAATAAATTTGGTAATCGAAAGTAGCGATTGATTATTATAATTATTATATATAGCTTAAATCAAAGAATTAAAATGTGAACTGGTACATGTAGAGCTGATGCTCAAGCATATGCTGGAGTGGCACGCTGTTTGAACGAGTTGGAAAAGCTTAAAAATTAATAGAACTCTGTTACAAGTAGAATAAAAAGCATGAATTTGAACCAGAGTAATTTCAAGCATTAAAATGTTTGTTTCTTCAAGAATGAAATATGAGTTTAAATGTGGTCTCTGTGAGTGTTTTGTTGGACAAATGAGAACGTAACAATAACTTTGAACTATTTTTGAAATAAACATCATCAATATCAAATTCCTTTAGAGTCTGCTCAGTAGTTGTGGAAGTACGATAATTTAGTAATTTTTTTTACGTAGTGGATTAATTTTGGACACCATTGTAACCGGTAGTTGCCAAGAATGAGGTGAAAACGTTTATACAAAATTTAAATAAATACTTTTTCTGGTCTTATGAAGAATGATTCCTAAATTAAGAGACAGGAGCAGCATTTATAATAAAAAGTTAAAAATATAAATTTTTACTCTAGAATAAATCGCATAAAAGTAAGCAAGTTGAATGGAAAATTTAAATAAATGTTTACATAAGCAAATTTTAAGTATTTTTAGTCCATTAAAAAGTTTTTCTACATTTCTCAATTTTTATGTACGACAGTCTTAGTTAAATTCAGAATGGAAACGTAGAAATTTATAAAAGAACAGAAAAGCTCATAAAATGCAAAGATTAAAATACATAGATAAAAATAGATCGAAAACAAAAATTCTAAATAAAATTCTTAGTAAATATTGTTTTTTTTTCTTTAGATAATTCATTTATATATTTAGTTTTCTTTAATTTTTTTTTTTTGTTTCTGAAATATATAGATAACTTTGATAGTTTTTCATTACACTTGATTATAATTTAGTTAAAAGTATTCGAATCTTAGCCATTATGTATCATCATCTTCTTGGCAGAGTTCGATTATTATTAATATATTATTAAGTATTATTATTAATATTTATTTTCTATATATATAATTATTTATTTATATTTAATATTAACTAACTATATTATTAGCTATACTATTATATATTTTTTGCATTTTATTATTTAGTGCTACAGACTATATATTTGTCTGTAGAATTATTTTTATTATATTACTCTATTATTAATATTTTTTATCTATTTAGGTGAAAACTTTAAAAAATTATAACTAAGTTGTGAGGTCCATCTTTGCGTGAGAACTCTGTGCATGGCTACACTAGTTCCGTACTACATTGATACAATGAGAAAACATTTTAATTAACTTTATTAATTAAATCGTATTAATTTTGTTAATTAAATCGCATTAATTTTGTTAATTAAATCGCATTAATTTTGTTAATTAAATCGCATTAATTTTGTTAATTAAATCGTTAAAATTCCAGATTTTTTCAAAATATTATATTATGTAAAATGGTTAAACTTTTTAAGTGAATAAGTTCTCACGTATGTGAGAACTTATTCACTTAAAAGAACTTATTCACATACAAGTTCTTTAACGCCCTAAAAGTTAGAAGACTATGCAATTGGTTACAGTTAAAGGTCAGAATATACAGCATATGCAGTTTTCTATTTTAACTGTTCTAGAGAACAGAAAACGAAAATCGTTGGTGGAACTAAATCTCTTTCTAGAAGACCAGAAAACCCTTTTCCCGCGCCACTGGCTGCTTATGTTTTGTTTCTTCGAAATGCTCACAGAAAAAAATTTCCTCCACCCTCCTCCATTCTTTATCGACAAAATCATAACTGTCAGGGGCATTTAGAACAATCCAGGACCGGGTTGGAAGGAAGGTGCACCCCAAAAAGTTGGCAGAGTGCCACCAAGGTCAGGAAAAAGGACGCGGGCATTCGAATCGATCGCCGATGACCCAAATATACATTCGATCGACACCGAACACACACACACAAAAGGGTTTGAAATACGCAATGGAATAAAATAATTCTTTAAAGAGAAGTTTTAATGTGAAAGTTCCAAGCGGTGAGGAATCGCCAATCGAAGAAACGCGCGATTCCGTTCGGACCAAAACGATCATCTGCGGGTGGCGCATGCGCTCTGGTCGCGGGACGGTTGATGGGTAAGGATTGTTCAAGGGGTTGAAAAGTTTCTGTTCGCGAATGTCCCGAGTGTGAGAAATGGTGTAGGAGGAACTAAGTACGTGAAGGTTGAGTTGAGAAGTGTTCTTTGGATAGTAAATCGTCGTCTGCATAGAAATTCAGGGTTTGCTTTACGGTAGCGTGGTAGTGGGAAATGATTAAGGATTGTCTTTAAGACAGAAAAACTTATGATTAAATAGAAGAAGTGCTTTTGAAACCCAAATAGAATTACAGCATTTTAATAAATTATTTCTAGAGTTATAAAAAAAAAAAAATAAAATTTTTATTTATAAAAACATTAATTAAGTCGTCTTCGTGATCTATAGAGATGGCTTTACTTGCACGATTAGTCATTCAAATTTTCTATCACTAATTAAAATAAGAATTTTGTAATTAATCAATAATTTTCAATAACATTTATTAATAATATTAATAATTATTTTTTGCAGTAGCATTAATTAACCAAAAATCTTCAAAAATATTTATTTTATTGAAGATTATTGATAAGAATTGATTAATATGAACAAACATATTTGTCTACTGTTCACTTTTCAGAAAAATTACTCATCTCTCATGGAAATCTATCTACTTTAAGAGAAAAAAACATAAAGCTACATTAAAGAGCTCAAATATTTTTTACATACATATACATCTTAAACCACAAAGATATCGTAAATAATACACCTTGATTTCGTTTGTCGCTCTATGGTAATTTTTTGCACATAAAGGCTAAACAGACAGGAATCTATGGTTTAAAATGGATTGTGAACCAGTAATTAACATAAATGCCTCCACCAGGTTTCACACCTGAAGCCTGTGGGACCTAAGGTCAGAGCGCTAGCCATCAGGACACAAGATACCTTACTGCTTGAAATTATAAAATTATTTATGAAAATCAACCGTAGCAACGTTCGAACCACACACATAAATTTAGGATAAGAAAGGATAATATACAAATAAAAATTAAGAGTAACTTTAAAAATTATTCTAATGAGAAAAATAAACCTGGTATTCTGCTATGAAAGAATTAATGTTCTATTTTTGTCAGGGTTATTCAGCTCTGTTTTGCTTTATGCTTAAATAACCACGATTTGTTATTGATAGTTAACAAATTTGCAACTCCACCTTAGCTATATTTCATTAGATATGAAGAAAGAAATGCAGTTAAAAACTTTTGTATTACAACCCATATTCCAGGATTAGCTTTTGCCGCCAGAATTATGGGTAGACGTCTTTAAGTCAACATTTTTTTTTTCTAAATTTTCTTATCTTCTCTTCCTTCTTTATCTTTCTACCGTGCCTGTGCCTTTATTTTTATAAAACGCCTTTCAAATGCACAAGAGGTTTATCATTCCCTCCTGCTTTTGATAGTTTCGGGTCCATAGGGGGTGTTATATCCCACTTTAAGAAGCCAGTGGTTTGGACTGTTCGATAAGAAATATCTAGCATTTTTCTTTGACCACAACACAAATTCGCAATTTTCTATCACTGTCGTCCGTTTATATAATATTCAAATGTTAAATTATACAATTATTACTAATGTAGAATTAACTTAATGTTACAAATCTTTTGCTTTTTAGAATTATCGTTAATAACTAGTGCTTCTGATTTTTTTATTAGAAGCATAGATATTGTTTTTTTATATATAGGTTTCTGTAATAAAAGATAATTTTAAATGGGATGGATGGTTTGTTGTAGTTTTTAACATGTTTGAGTGTAGTTTTTAATTTTAATTTTTATTCATTTGTGTATTTTGATAAAAAAAAATTCCTTATAAAGCATAAAGAAGACCACACAAATTTGAATTGAAGCTTTGTTCTGATATAGGATTCAGTTTCACCAATTGTAAAGAGAAATTCTTTCAACTAAATTCACATAACAAAATTACCTAGTTTTCAATAAACCTCATTATTACAGTTTTATAAGAAACGATGTAACTATGCTTCAGTTGGCTTACAGACTATCAACCGGTGAGAAAATATATTTTGCGCTCCCTGTGCGTATTCCAGTTTCGGCTTAGAAGTGAAGTCCTTCCAAGAATTTATTATTATCTGCATTTAAATGCTAAATATTGTTCGTCTCTTATTGTATGGAGTGTGTTTCTTATTGTATGTGTGGTGGTTTGTGCATGTGTCAATAAAGCTGCGAGTTCTCCAACTTGGGCTTCAAATAATAAAAATTCTTGATTAGTTCAACCCGGCCACGCCCTGTTACATTCTGTTTGCCCAACCTCTATGCTACTTAAAAAGTATTTTTTAAATTACAGTATTTTTTATAAGAAAAAATGCGTATTAAATAATTTATGCGTATTAATAATGCGTAATTTATAGGTTAATATTAAATTAATTATTTTTCATTTCCATTGAACAAAAAAAAAAAAAAAAAATTAATTTTAATTAGCAAAATATCGGCATTCTTTATTTTTTTCATCTGCATTTTTAATTCTTCATATTATTTATTTTTAAAAAAATTATTTTATATTTTATATATTTTTTTATTTATTTATTTATTTACAAACTTCATTGTAAGAAGTTAAGCTCTTTATTCTTTTCCTGAATGCAAAAAAAAAAAAAAAAAAAAATCGAAGCCATACATTTTTCCTGTGAGCATTCAAAGTTAACAATTTTAATTGTTTGATGAATTAAATTTTAGGATTAATAATTTGAAATTATAAAGTTTCAAAGCCAAATAGTGAAATAATAAATTTTAATGAAAAGTTTTTTGTACATATTTTATATATCTAAGTAAATGCTGCAAAAATATTTCCATTATTTTGCAAAATAATTTCGCTCTATTCTGAAAATGAGTATTTGGGAAGGAACAAAATTCGTGTCAGACGCCGTGCCGGTGAACGCCACCTTCCGGAGTGCATTATCGAACGCCACAGTGGACGAACACCCGGAGTTATGGTCTGGGGTGCCATAACATATCATGGACTATCTCAATTGCTAAGAATTGTGGGCAATCTGAACAGCAACCGGTACATCAGTGAAGTTCTACAGCCCCAAGCTGTTCCCTTCCTTCAAAGCTTGCCAGGCGCTGTATTTCAACAGGACAATGCCCGCCCTCATATCGCTAGGACTGTTCAATCCTTCTTTGCAACGCGGCAGGTACAGCTTCTTCCTTGGCCTGCGTATTCCCCGGATATGTCGCCGATTGAACATGTGTGGGATTTCGTTGGTCGGCGTCTCGCTCGTGATCCTCGTCCTGTTGCTTCTGCAGACGAACTTTGGTGCGCATACAAACAATATGGAATGCTCTTCCTCAGGCAGACATTCAAAATTTGTTTGACTCCATGCCACGTCGTGTAGCAGCACTTATTGCAGCGCGTGGTGACTACACAAAATGCTGATTCCGATCTCTTGTTATTGTTTGTTTGCTTTGAACAATTAATCATTTATTTGTACCACTACCACTCAACTGTGTATTAAATTTCATTCAATTATGACGATTCCTTCATGGTGTTGCAATTTTCACAAACACGAGTTTATTAAGTGAAATTTTTTATAACGAGGTAACAAATTATTTTATTTATACTTTGACGATTTTTGTTTTAAATTATCTAAGTAATCATAAAATAAGATGATATAGAGCTTTATTAAAAATTGTAAAACACACAAAATCACATTTTAGTAATACAGAATTTAAATACGTGTAGACAATTTAAAATCATTGTTTGATTTATATGCTTTGTTAATTGCATGTTTAAATTTTATAAAATATGTATGAAATTTTATTTAAATAGGATATTACTTTTATTTGGATCACACAGAACTAAAAATAAAACATAAAAATGGAGATTTTAAAGAAATCTAAATGACATCCTGAAATGATGTCGTTAAGTTATTTTATTTTTTTAGAAAAACTAATATGCGAGGAATAATTATTTAGCAAGGAAATTTCTATATAAAATTTTATATAAAAAACATAAGAATTCAAAAGAATTTAAGCAATCTTGGTGTACAGTTAAAAAAAAAAAAAAGATTTATTCGACATTTAATGTTTTCAGTAAAATCATATCTGATTTTTAAAACCATTATTTTTTAACCAAAGAAGAAAAATTAATTATGACTTTTAAAAACATTCATTTTTGGTTTTTTGATTTAAGAAGCATATGAAGAAAGAAAAACATTGCTTGTTTTAATATATATTATTAATACTACCCATGTTATAAAATAACATGGGTATTTATTTTTAGTGTTATTCATTAAGAAATTAAAAATAAATAAAAACTCGTGTTCATTAAAATTATCTTAACAATTGACAACAAGACTGTATACTAAAATAGTTGTCAATGCATTCATTTACAATTCCAATAAATTTGTATCTGTAAAATACTTATTTTAAACGAAAATGAAACATCCTTTTTATAACACAAGAAGATGTATTTAATTTAATGATTAATGGATGCAAATTACATGATTCGTTGAACATTACAATTATGCTAATCGTTAAATAACACTCGTCTAGTATTTAAACTTTCAGATTTTATTTTTATAAATAAATTCCATGTTTTTTATTTCTACAACTATTTATTCCTTAAAATTTATTTCAATTTACACCATTACATCTACATAAGCTATAAGCTTCAATATATAATAAGTGTGAAACTTGCAATTTTGAAAAAATTATTTAACCTGCAATTATGAATTCTCATTTAAATAAAAAAATTTCAATATTTCATTTTAAATTATTCGATTATTTTGAAAAGCACTTCAAAAAGAGAAATGGATAGAAAATATTTAATTTTTTTTTCCAAAAAAATCTTCCATTTAAATATAAATAATATCACATTTTCATAAACTAATGATAGAATAATACGTTAATAAATTGTAAATTTTGAAATACAATATTTTTTTAATGTAATCTTTGAATAAGATGACACTTTGTTTCCTATCTTGAATTAAAGTCGGTTTATATCTAACGAAATCATATCTATTTCTTCTTAAATTAGCCTGTTTGTGATACCATTTTTTACAAATTATGGAATTCTGTGCAAAATTCTGAAGAATTTTCCAAAGAAAAAAAAAAAAAAATGATTTTATATGTGTTGTGATCATTATTTTAAAAACTTTTTATCATTATTAAAAAAAAAATTATATTTATTTTCTTAAAAATATAAGTTTATTAATCAGGGCTTGCTGAATAATTTTCAATTAAGAAAGAATATATAAATAATAATTAATAAATACAATAAAAGATAAAATATAAATAATAACTAATATATATAATAAAAATATAAAAATAATAATTACGTATTATAAATATGATAAAAAAATAAAATATAATTATAATAAATATAATGAAATACAAATAATAATATATATAATAAAAATAAAATATAAATAATAATTCGTTTTATGAAATATGATTTATATTTCATACTAGGAAGTAATAGATGTTCATATTATTTGCCTATAATAAACTTTTAATTCTATAGACATGAATTTACATTTACTTAATATTTTTAATTTAATAAAATTTAAACAACCATCCATAATATTAAGTTTTATTTCAATTTTGTGTTTATTATACTAAAAAAATATAATTATAGAATTACTTTTATAGCAGCTAACTATTGTAAAAAGACATCTATAAACATTTATTTCAATTTTTGTCTTCTATTATATGTATAATTTATCTATACTTTTTCTATTTTTTTATCTTCTATTTTGTATGTATAATTTTTCTATTTGTTTTTTTATCTTCTATTGTATGTATGTATATTTTTCTATACTTTTTTTCTATTTTTTTATCTTCTATTGTATGAATGTATAATTTTTCTATACTTTATTTTCTATTGTATGTATAATTTATTTATAATTAATCTATACTATTAATAATTTTAATTGAATGAATATAAACAACTATATATAATCTATTATATCAAGTTTTATTTCAATTTTCTGTTTATTATACTAAATAAACATAATTATAGAATTACTTTTATAGCAGCTAACTATTGTAAAAAGACAACTATAAACACTTATTTCTATCTTTGTTTTCTATTATATGTATAATTTATCTGTGCTTTGTTTTTATTCCAGCAAACAACTTTAAACAAAGGCATTTTTATGGAATTTTCCCAAGTCGAAGCAGGCAGTTTCATTAACATGGAACAATTTAAATGTGTAGCTCATGTAGACAAAGATGAGTGAGCCAAGTTGGCTGATGTATTAAAGTGAGAAACGCACAGATCGTATTAATCATCTTATTTAATGATTACATTGGAACGGTGCCATGACAGCACGTGTCATACGCTCATTATATTAATGACTCCATAAATTAATGGAGCAAATACACATTGGACACTATTTATTTGTAAGAGGAGGGTTTATTAACACACTTAATATAAAAGAATAAAGGAATAGTAACATTTCTTCTCTTAGTCATAATAAAATGAATCATAATAATCATAAAAATATTATACATTTTTGTATTTGAAATGGACGCTTTAATTAAATATAATGAAATGTTAAGCATGTTAATCACTCTATGTAATAGTTTACATCCGTCTATTACTATTGATTTAAAGTTAATTATTTCAATGTTCTCGGATTTTGTAACTGGCAACAATGAATTAAAATTACTTTTGAAGAAAAATCATTTATATTAAACTTTAAACATTATTTAATTTTACACTTTTTCATCAACATATTAGATTTTAGCAATTAATTAAGATATCATTCTTCTTCATTGGCGCAACAGCCGCATGGTGGGCCAAGACCGTCTGCCTACTGGCAGATTTCAAGACCGTTTGGTTTATGACAGATTTGTGCACACTTTGAGCTAATTAGACTTACTTTTAACGTGGATTCCGAACCATTAACAAACATTGCCACCCCAGGATTCTTTTTAAGGGGTATTGCCAGATGCCCAACAGTCACATTAGACCGGTTTAAAGTGTATTCCGAACCACTACAAACATCCATGCCACCGCCGAACACGAACACCAGAAATCTGAGCACCAATTTCTTGTCACTGGCCATCAGGGCCCAAGATATCATTACTGATTTTGTAATATACAGCTGAACCTGGCAATTAGAGAGTTGGGCTTCCAGTTTGGGGAGATGAGTTCGTAACCAGACAAATAAAAACCCATCGGAAATTTTTGCGCCAACTCTGGAAATGGGTTTGATAAATTTGTAACCTCGCCCATTGGGTTAAAAAGGGTGGAAAGCTTGAATCCCCCCCAAACTGCTGAAAGTTCTTGTTCTTAAATGCTGTGACTCTAATGTTGGTAAGTGCAGCAACCTCAATTCTATGCTCCACCCTGGGAAATACTGAATCTGCTACATATCTATTATATGAGCTGCGAAAAGATCTTATAATAACGTTAATAATTATACTGTGAATGGCAGTTTGTCTGCAACTAGGCAGACAGCTTTGACTCACCATGGGCTGTTGTGCCAATGAAAAAAGCAGAATGGTAGTTTAAATCTCAACGAATTTTAGTTACATTTCGGCACTTATTTTGATACAAAGAAAAAAATACAACATGGCTCTAAAAATAGAAGCTGTAAGTGGAATCTTTTATTTCTACCTTTACATCATAAAATAAGCGTCAAATAAAAAATAAGCGTTCTTTTTCAAATAAGATAAGATTGTAGACTGAAAGAAAATAAATCTTCAATTTGGCAAGATGCTGAAATTTTGAGAGAAAGGATTCTAGCTCAGATTATCCTATACCTAGACTGTTTGTTTTTTGAGTTTCGAAAATATTGGAGTAATTTTCAAATTTTCATGTTTCAGAAAGTTAAAGGCCCACATGGTTTCAGATCGAAGACAAGAAAAAGTCTTTAGTTTAAATTTTATGATAATAGACCCTATAGGGATACGCTGTATAAAATTCCAGGTATAAAGTTTTATACTGAAAAGAGGATTGTAAAATAAATTACTTTGTCCCTTGGTATGTTTGCCTTACCATGTCAGTTTCACCGTTATTTTTCGAATTTATCTGCAATGGGAGATTACTATAACATACAGATTTTTAAGTTATCAGATGATTAAATCATGATGATTCATCAAATAAAAAGATTTGGTAATTTAAAACATTTGTGTAGCTGAAAGCCATTTCAAAACGTAATGTAAACTAACTAATAATAATAATAATAATAATAATAATGTAATCAAAATTACATTTCATCAAAAATGCTAGAAATGTACACAACAAAGATACGATATTTCCGACCGATTTTCTATTTTTTAGATACAATTCCAATCTATTTGTCAGTACCACATAGCACTGAAGATTATGAAAGTCATAACCTTCACCTCCATTCAATCTTCACTAAATTCCGAGAAGATTGAATCTGGAATTTTTACCATATAATAGAAAATAGTTATGCTCTAACTAAAGATTATTTTTTAAACTAAATCTAAGCTAGTTTTATTTTTCATAAAACAGAGCCAATATAGCTTTTAAACATAACCTTTTATCGAAAAACCAGCAATTTACATATCAAACGGATACTTTCAATAAAAATGTAAAAAAATATATAATACTAAATAATATATAATAATATATAATACTAAATTATTGTATTATTTAATTTTAATAATCCACAAAGCAAAAAAAATAAGCTATTAAATGTTAAATTAAGACTATTTATAATACCAAAAAATAAAAAATAAAGTAGTTTTCAAAATTACCTAAAGTCACAAGTTTTCACAACAATGCAAATCAGCTTATTTGGAAATATATTTTGCTCTTTTGAAGACATAATTCCAAGACATTTGTAAATCCAAAGTCATAAACTTCATTAATGGATAGGAAAATCACCTTTAGTGCATTCGTTATAATCCTATTAGCTTACTATAACTTCTAAGAGATTTGCTGTCAATGAAAATCATACTAGTGACTATGGATTGTTTGTTCGGTGGAACAATTTAAGCACAGGCCCAGCGCAACTGAGTTCTTTAATTATAATCATGGTAGCATGAATTATGAATTAAAATTCAGATTAACTGCTATTGTTTATTTATGATTTGAAAAGCTTATCTAAGCTTTTCATAAATAGCAGTTAATTTGGACTTCTTTCATTCCTTTTATTGCTCTTTCAAGTTAATAATTTTCGCAATTTAATTTAATGGTCAAACTACATTACATTATTCACCTTGTCATGAAAGAATTTTAAAAGCCTTTTGGAGCCAAGGTACTTCAATTCATCAACCCTGTGTATCTTCATAAAACTATCACATGGCGACAATTTCCATAACTCACTAAACAAAAACAATTTTTGTGAAAATTTACAGCTAAAAACGCTTTCATGCTAAAAGCCCCCTCAAAACAATTAAGCCGTGTTGCAACTTATTTTCGAAAATTTACTTTTTATCAAAAATCCAGGAACTCTCTCATAACAAATGGAAACCTCCAACGGAAATCTATGGCACCGACACCCAGAGCACTATTCACAGGATCATTAGGCCCAACTCTTGAACTATTAATCGAAATAGTTCTTTTGCAAATACATATATTTAGCATGCCCTTAAAAATATCACTTAATCTCTAACATAAGATCCAAGATAGTGATTCCCTAGAGAACTTCAATAATAATAATAATAAAAAAAAAAAAAAAAAAAAAACTTTAGTGATTCAGTTTTCATTTTTAAAATATCAAATTACATTTACTGGAAATATTGATAATTTTTATTGAAATGTGTAGATAAAATAGCTTAGATAATTTCAGAACCTCATCGATGAAAGAAGTATTGTATTTGAACTAATAACTACCAGAACTGGTCAAACTACCATTATATTATTCATCTTATGGTCAAACTACCATTACATTATTCATCTTATGGTCAAACTACCATTACATTATTCATCTTATGGTCAAACTAAAATCACATTATTCCTCTTATAGTCAAACTACCATTACATTATTGATCTTAAGGCCAAACTACCATTACATTATTCATCTTATGGTCAAACTACCATTACATTATTCATTCTTCTTCTTATCCATTACATTATTCATGCCATGAAGAGATTTTCTGAGCCAAGGTACTTCAATTCATCAGCCATACGTATCTTTATTAAACTATCACATGACGACAATTTCGATGACTCACTAAACAAACAAATTCTGTAATAATTTACAGCTAAAACCACTTTCAGGCTAAAATCCCTCCCCCCCTCCAAATAATTCACCGGATTGCAACTTATTATCGAAAATTTACTTTTTACCAAAATCCAGGATTCTCTCACTACCAATGGATACCTCCGACGGAAATTCTATCTTGGAAGATATAATTCCGAACCATTTGTCAGTCCACACACATAATCGCGTTGATGTTTATGACAGCCACAGTTTTCGCAGTCAGTCTATCTTCTCTAAAGGATATTAAAATCCCTCGGAGCCAAAATCTTCACTCCCCAAGTACTACATTCGTAAACTTTCCATTGGATTTATGGAGGTGTCTTCCCCGCAGGTGACTCCCACGAGACTCCGACGGCTGACAGATTGAATGGCTTCTCGCGCTTTGAGGGCCCATTTTATCTTGTTCCTGGAGCCTCAGTAAGTGATGAAGTGGCCCGGTATTTATCAAATTCCGACGTGGAAGGAAGCCTTTGCCACCCGATAAATGGGAACGAATTTGTCGTCTTGGACTGTCAGAAACTTGCTCCTCGACATACTAGTTTTGAAAATGAGTGGAAGAATTTTAAAACTCTTTTGGCACTTTTGAAATTTGATAAGCACTTATCAGCGACAGGAAAATTTAGCTTATCAAACTTCGCTTAAGTGCTAAGAGTTTAAAGGATTTTGTAAAGAAGACATGATTCCTCGAGTTAGCTCAATGCTTCTTCAAACTAGTTTACTTTATTTTTACACAGTAATAACAGTTAAATTTCAATATATCTTTAACATTAAAAATTTGACACTCCAAATCCTTTTTCATTATTACATACTACAGTAACTTTTCAGCAACAATAAGAACATTTTGAATAATACAACGAATAATTAGCAACAATAAGAAAAATTTGAATAATGCAATGAATAGCAACAATAAGAATTTGAATAATGCAATGAATAATTAGCAACAATAAGAAAAATTAGAATAATACAATGAATAATTAGCAACAATAAGAAAAATTAGAATAATACAATGAATAATTAGCAACAATAAGAAAAATTAGAATAATACAACGAATAATTAGCAATAATAAGAATTTGAATTATAATGAATAATTAGCAACAATAAGAACAATTAGAAAATACAATAAGAATAATTAACAATAAAAATAATAGAATAAGAATAAGTAGCAACAACAAAAAAATATTTTTTTATCAAAAATTAGCAGACATGTTCTGGCTTCTATGAAATTATATATTTTTTACTGCTGTTAACTTAATTAAGAAAAGCTATCAGCAAAAACTCTATTTAAACACAAAAATGTAATGAAAATATGCTAATCTAATAACATTAAACTGGATATTTCAACATTCGAGAATACAGTAAACTAATTTTTTTTTAAAACCGAACATGGGTTTGGAGACATTTTAATATCATCAGTGAGTGTAGTATAATGGTTAAGCATAATCATAACACCACATGGCGCCAAAACGCGAATTATCTAATAAAACATAATTTTTTTGGTTTAATTAAAATGAAACTAATAAAATTTTTTTTACGATTTTTGCTGCGCACCAGAAGGATATCCGGATGGAATAAAAGGATCTCTAGACATTATAGTCTTTAAGATACCCGGAAGCAGTTATATGAACATTCATTTTTATTATAGATGTATTTACAATATTGATTGATGAAAACAGACAGTTTAAAATAAAACGGCACATAATACAGAATTACTTACTTTAAATATTTAAATGTTGTAGATATCTATATTATGGGTTTCCTGTTTATAAGAATTCAATTATAAGAACTCTTAATCAGAAACTCTTAAAATTGATTATCCTAGATTACTTATTATTAAGACTTATTACTCTTAAAACCTATTATCAGAAACTCTTAAGGATTATATTTATTTAACTTGTAACTTGATAATAGCCAAATCAAAAATCATTTTCGTATAAATGCAGTATTGTGAAAGAAATTTGGATCTTTAATGTTTAAATTTTATATCTGGAATTATGAACCAGAGTAATCACTGGAGATTTTTTAATTTGAAGTACATATTCTACACTTAAAAAATATTCAATAAAATTTTGATTTAAGTTTTTTTTATTAAAAACAATTTCATTTATTTTTCCAATAGGAAATACGGTTCCGTGAATCATTTCTTGAGTGATTCAATTTGAGTGAATCAGTTCTTGAGTGATTCAATTTGAGTGAATCAGCTCTTGAGTGATTCAATTCAATTTCTTTTATAGATGACTCAAAAAAATATTCAATTCTGTATAGCCTCGAAATTTATGCAAATGGAAAAAAAAATTTGAATCAAATTTTTTAATAAAATATGCTGCATAAAGATATTATGATTATATTAGAATTAGACTCATTATGTTAAATAGCATTGTATTTCTGACTCTTGTGCAGGTAGCGTGGTAGAGAGCTAACGTTGAATCCGCTGCTGACTTACCTTTACAGCACTTCGCTGCTTTAATAAACAAACAATGGTGATTGTGACAATGTGTTTAAAGCATCTGTCATCCATATTCAGACTGGACGGATGGAAGTTTTATTAGGGTTTTTTCCACGCAATATGCTTATGTGAGGCAGTTACCCATAAAAGTCTTCTTAGAAAACATTATCTACTCCTCATCACACGTCAGTGATCTGTTCTGGCATACATAAGTGGAACACGACAACCACAGATGTTAACAAAAAACAAAAGTGCTGCATTTGCTTTGAATACCAATTTTATCATTATTATTTACATCCAATAACTAATCACTATTTTATTGGGAGAAATTAACAATTTTCATGATTCAAGTGCAATGCTTGTTAAATAAAAATTTGAGAGAACATTTTTTTTTAAACGTAAAACTCAGTTTGGTTAGTATCTTGTTAAATTAATCCAACATTGAGTCGTACAGAAAATGTGAAT
Organism: Caerostris extrusa; assembly: GCA_021605095.1. Taxonomy (NCBI): domain Eukaryota; kingdom Metazoa; phylum Arthropoda; class Arachnida; order Araneae; family Araneidae; genus Caerostris; species Caerostris extrusa. The sequence continues at coordinate 43,613 of BPLR01010864.1, forward strand.
TAAGATATTAATTTCAACAATAAAATGAAAAGGGAATTTAAAGAAAATTCTCAAAATTCGAATTGATGAAGCCCTATGCAGCCTGAATTAGATAAAAGAAGTCAATTATTCACAGCATTCGAAGTAAAATCAAACTAACTATCTTCCTGACACTACAGTCCATGTTGGGCCATGGCCGACTGTCTACTGGCCGCTTCCGAAACAGGAGATGTTTTCTTTTTATAGCGTAGTATTGCCATTCCTATGTCTAACTCTCTATTGTCATATTAGACAGGGATCTATGGTTTAAAGTGGATTCCAAAGCCAGCACAGCCGGGACTGTAATCCAGAGCCTGTGGCACCGAGAATCAGAGTATAGTAAGATCAACTAATTGTAAATAGTTCTAAAAAAATTCATAGCAAAAAATTTACTCTTGTAGAACAACTACTATTGCTATCCCATCTAATACTGTGCCTGGAACTCAGATACCCCTTTACAGTTTTTCTTTTTTTTTTTTTTACAGTAAGGTATCAGGAAACATGAACTTTCTAGGTTGTCGTGTCCATTCACTGTATAATAATCATGCGAACAAGATTAAATAGGGTTCACGTCAAAATTGCTCATTTCCTTCTTTGTAACAATGCGACTTCGATGTGACAATTTCGACAATGGTATTTTCCTGACCACATCAGTTATTTCCACTATCTAGTTACTTTTGCAACACCTCTGGCTTGACAAACAGACTTAAAAAGGCTATCTCACATTCACGCGACTGTTCCTTCATTGATTTGCTAGTGGCCCACCTCATCAACTGCAAATGTTGTATACGCAGAAACGGTTAAAACCTTATCATTATCCTTATTATGCATATAAAACCTTAGCATTATTTTTTTAAAAGTAACGTTCTGGTAGACTTATTTAACAGGCCATTTGATATTTACAGGTACTTTGGACAAATGCATTCGAATCAGTGAAATTTAAAGACAAGACTATTAAAGCTCGTGCTCACCAAAGCGAGAAGATGCAAGCGAAAAATTTAACCAATCATAGCCTCACCGCGGTCGCCTGAAACCGGTTTGCAGTCCGCCGCTTGGAGTTGTCCAACTTTCAACTCGAAGCGGTTTTTCACTGGGCGTAATGCTATTTCTGACCTTTCGCTGTGAAGGGGTCGAAACAATTTTGTCGCTTGCCTCTTGAATCTTCACGTCTCTCGCCTCGGTGGGAACGAGCCTTTACCTATAATAATTATTATCAATAAAAAAAGAAAATAATTATATAGTATTGTTGAAGGATGCTTTAAAGTATTCAAACACTTTCTAGGTAATTTTGATCTGTGGATAAACTCTACAAAAGACGTGAACATCAAGAAATCTAAAAATCGTAGCTCAGGAAAATCGTGAAAATGATGAAAGTATAGTATCATCATTACTCTGAAGCTACAAAAATATAATCAATAATTATTGAGTCTACTATTACTTGATTTATTTTTTAATATTTTTGTATCAATACATAATAAACAAAACATTAAAAAAATTCATGTACTTTTTCTTGGCCCGCAATAAGGATCAAGTTGTCTTAACGATCTGTTACTCCTGCCCTATTATTGTAAATATTTCTCGGCAATTCTCAGCTATTTTATTTGGAGCTCTAAAAATTTATAAAAAACGATTTACTCTTATAGACGAACTTTTACTGCTACCCTCACCACAACACACTAGCTAAAAACTCAGATACTCCTTTACAGTTTTGGGAATGAATTTGGAATTTGTTGATTTGGTTTGGTTTGTCGCTCAACGGGTATTTTTGGCATACTTTAGGCTCATTAGACCGGGACTTACAGCTTAACGCGCATTCCAAACCATTAATAAACATTCATATCACCGCCACGATTCATCAGGCCACTGGAATTTGTTGAAGGGATTTGGGTGCTCTTTGCAGTTTTGGACGAACTTCCCTCATGGTTGGCATCTAAAAACAAGGATTTGAACATACAAGATTTTAAAGCTAATATGGATTAAAATGAGTCTTCATTATAAAGATTTCTGTGTATGTCAGAAGACAACGAGAAAAACTAAAATTTAGATTAATGTTTGATTGATGGCTAAAAATAAATCCATTTTACACAGATTTTATTGCACCATATTGCACTTATATTTCCACCACATAACATTTCTATTTTACAGTATAACCATTTGAGAATTTTAAGATGCAATTCAGTTTCGTGTTTGAGTCCCGGCAGTGCCAAGGATGTTTCAGTGGTTCGGAATCCACTTTAAACCGTAGGTCTCGGTCTAACATGACTACACTACACTACACCACTCACTGTGCCTAGAGCCGAGTTGACCCTTTACAGTTTGAGAATGATGTGGGGAGAAGTCTGGTTGGACTCTGTGGACCAGGAACTATGGCTTAAAGTAGATTCCGAACCACTACAAACATCCATGGCACCGCGGGACTCGATTGAAACCTGTGTTACATGGGTCTAATATGACTATAGAGCGTTGGGCGTAGGACTGACAAAATCTACCCCGTAAAAGGAAAAACATATCTCGTCTCGTAATCTGCAAGCAGGCAAACGGCCTTGAGCCAAAATGGGGCTGTTGCGCCAATGACGATGAATTTCTGTTTATATAGTAACATTTAAATTAAATCTAAGAAGAAACTCCGATTAGTTCATATTTTTAAACAGTCTCTAAAACAAAGGGGATGAAAAAGGAAAATTATGCGATAAATTAAAAAAAAAAATACTCTAGTCCATTTAGTTTATAATAATAACTGCTCCTTCAATGATTTGGCAATTACTTAGTGTAATGCCTTATAGATTGTTTTTGTGCATGTGATGGGGAAATGATGAAACCCGTAAAATTTTTTATTAATTCTGTAGACGTTTTATTTCTAATGGAAAATCCCAATCTGGCACCTAAGATTTCCAGCAGAATTCCCATGAGGTGCTTTCTCCAACCAGAGTTGATAACCACCAGATCTTCCTGCTGGAAGTCTTTTTTCTTGTTTCTTTCTGGACTAGAAAAAGCTCAGCTAGATTAAATGAGCTTTCATTGACCAAGAAACTTGCCACCAGAAAAGATTTTAATCTATTTTCTGGGAGTGAGGAAATGTTATTTTTTTTCCTCTATATCACAAGAAGTCGCTTCAGAAAGTGATTTTTTTTCTCTTTCATTAAGAGAAAGTTCTAGTCACTATATTATTAAAAAATGTTTGTTACCAGTGCACTATTTTGAATTTTGTAAAATAACCAAGAAAATTTTTTTTATATTTCGATGATTCGAGTGACAAGCAATTCGAACGCAATTGACGAATAAGTCATAATAATAACAAATAATTCGAGTCATTGAATCGTCTCTGAAATTTCCTTACATCATCTGTGAATACGCTATATTTTCTCCTGGTGAGTTCTGAGAAAGTTTTTTTAAATTCTTCTTCATCATTAGCGTAGCAGCCCCATAGCCCCATAGCACAAGGCCGTCTGTCTACTGGCAAATTTCGAGACAGGATATGTTTTCAGATGGGTAGAGGTGTCAATCCTGCCTACAATGTTCTACAGTCATATTAGACCGGGACTTATGGTTTAAAATGGAAGCACTAACTACTAAAACATCCTTGGCACCGCCGGGACTTGAGGCCAAAACCTATTGCACGAGCGCCAGTGCGCTAGACACTCGGCCATCAAGCCACAAACTTTTTTTTTAATTAGTTCTTTTAATAATTTTTTTCTGAATCATTTGCATACAGAATACAGGGAGACTATTCGAGACTTGATACATGATCTATACACTAAGAAATTGTTTATTTCATGATACATTTTGATGTGTCAGTATCATACTTACAATGGCGTAAATTTTGGTTTGGTTGGCCAGAGCACTAACCAATTAGCCATCAGGCGTAGATGTGGAAAAGATGCCTCCTTTTAGGAGTAACTTATTGTTATCATATTATGCCATATTTACCGAATATATATCATATTGCCAACGGCCATACCATGCTGAATATACCGGTTCTCGTTAGATCACCTAAATCAAGTATCATTGGGCGCAGTCAGTACTTGGGTGGGTGACCAGCTGGGAACACCACGTGCCGTTGGCATTCACAAATTTGGGACCTGGAAGGCCGAGTGTCTAGCGCTCTGACTCTCGGTGCCACAAGTTTCGGGTTCGAATCCCGGCGGTGCCATGGATGTTTGTAGTGGTTCGTAATCCACTTTAAGCTGTAGGTCCCGGTTTCCTATGTTTGACTGTAAGAGCGTCACGCAGCCAAAGTCAGACTTCTAGGTAGAAGTCATTATGCTCCATCACAACAGAAGCTGCTTCCTTCCCCTTCAATCATGAGTACGTATGGGCTCGTGGGCTTGGCCAGCCAAGTGGTATAAGAAACAACAATAACAACATATATCATATTTACAGAATATATATTATATACACAGTAGTTGTTATATTTGATGAAACTAAACATTTCCAACCACCAGTTTAAGATTCCTTTCTACAGTATCTACATAATTTATTCATTTCTCAAAGCAGTGAGTGGAGTTCACGCCATTAACGAAATCAAATCCGCTTGTTCCAATTTAATTAGCCTTCAACATGAAGGAATTTTGTGCTGATTGTTTAAAATGAACTATCTGTGTATTGCTTTTTGTTTAGTTTATTTGCTTTTGTTTTTCGATTTTTATTATGAAATTATTAATTTAATTCATTAAATTAATTAATTTTAGTCCATTAATAATTTTTTTTTCTTATAGAAACAACCTTATAGTTATTCTTTTACAAATTTGTGCTTCATAAACTCATCAGTAGTTAAATAAGCAGCTAAACAGAGACGAACTCTGAATACAAACATAATAATTAATTAAAAGACTCCATTTAAAGAATTGAAAACCTTTTCTTTGGGCTAAAATACTTTTGCTAAAATTCCTCCGAGGTATTTTGGGAGCTTTCAACATTTGCTCAACCTCACCATTTTAAGACACTGATGGAAAAATTAAAATTCCAATTTAAATCGATGAATAGCCAAATCGGATTTCGCCACGAACAACCATCTATTTAAATACCAAATACAAATCTCATTAAAGCAATCCATTCATGCAAATCTTTTCAAAAAAAAAAAAAAAAAAAAAACACTCCGCAAGCATTCGAGTAAGTAACAACTTCAAAGGTCTGAAAGATCATCTCTGCAATAGCGTGGAGGGGGAAGAGATGCCTTCTTTTAGGGTAACCGATTACTGTCATATATACCGAAGTTGTTTTATTTGTTAAAATCAAACATGTTCAACTATCAGTTTAAGATTTCATTTCACAATATCTACTGATTTACTCGTTTCTCAAAGCAGTGACTACATTTCACGCCAGTAACCCCTTGCTCTAACATGTTAATTAGCATCAATATGAATGAACTCTGTACTATTTGTCTGAAATGAACGAATCACGCCAGTAATCTTTGTTCAAACAAATTAATTAGCCTTCAACATGAATGAACTTTGTGCTTATTGTCTCAAAAATTTGTGTATTGTGTTTTTGTTCAGTTAATTTGTTTTTGTTAATTAGAAGACAGAAAATTAATTTTAGTCCATTAAAAACGAAATTATAGAGAAAATCTTTCCAGGTATTAATCATCCCTCTAATTCTTTTGTAGAAATAAGCTTATAGTCCTCCTTTTACAAATTTGAGCTTCATAAGCTCAGCAAAAGTTAAATAAGCAGCTGAATGGAGATTAAATACCAACATAATAATTCATTAAAAGACTCCATTTAAATAATTAAAAACATTTTCTTTTGGCTAAAATACCTTTGCTGAAATTCATTTGAGGTATTTTGAGAACTTTCAACATCTGCTCAACATCACCATTTCAACACATTGATGGAAAAATTGAAATCCCAATTTAAATCGATGAATAGTCAAATCGAATTTTGCCACGAGCATCCATCTATTTAAATACCAAATCTCATTAAACCAATCCATTCATGTAAATCTTTTCCAGAAAAACACTCCGCAAGCATTCGAGTGAGTAACAACTTCAAAGGGCTGAAAAGACATCTATCTTCGCTGGTTACTCCGGAAAGTAGCTGCTTCTGCTTCAACGGTGCATCCATGTAAATTCGCGGAATAAATTCTTCGGTTCATCCCGCTTCAATGGAACCGAAGCAAATTTGAATAACGTGACAACTGTAGAGGGGATTCATTCATTCTTCAAAGGAACATATTGAATGGGATATAAAGTCGAAGACGACCGTTTATTGGAATAAAGATCTGATTTTCTCTCAAGAGTAGATGGCCTCAGGAACTACCACATCGGTAAATCTAATATTTAAAGTCTATGTGGATGTAATGGTCCATTTGAAGTTGCAAGAAATATGAGCGCGCGCTGATATATCAATATTTAATGCAGTATTTTTGAGCATAATATTATTTAAGCAAAACTATTGTGTTATAGCAATATATTTGTTACAAAAATATCAATATAGTTAGGACGCTGTGTTTTATAACGAATATTTTATTATAAAAATATCATTATGTGTATAAAAACATACTGTATAATGAATAATTTAATAACATTTTAAACTCATCGTAATAATTTTATAGCATATTATTTTTATAATGACGTGTTTTACAATAAAAAAAATTTATAACTGTGCGCTTTACGATAAAATCCGTTTTATAATAATATGCAAGAGATAAAATCCAGGTTTTATAACAATGCTTTGCCACAAAATCACTTATAACAATGTGCAAGTGATGAAATCAATATCTTATAACAATGTGCAATAAGAGATAAAATCCAGGTTTTATAACAATGATTCGCCACAAAATTAAGGTCTTATAACAATGTGAAAGTGATAAAATCCATGCTCTATAACAATGCTTTGCCACAAAGTCAATGTATTATAACAATGTGTGTTACAATACAAGTTCAGCAGAGGTATTTTGGGAGCTTCCAACAGCTGCACAACAACACCATTTCAACACATTGATGGAAAAATTGAAATCCTAATTTAAATCGATGAATAGCCAAATCGGATTTTGCCACGAGCATCCATCTATTTAAATACCAAATCCAATTAAAGCAATCCATTCATGTAAATCTTTTCCAGAAAAACACCCCGCAAGCATTCGAGTGAGTATCAACTTCAAAGGGCTGAAAAGACATGTATTTCCGTCGGTTATTCTGGAAAGTAACTGCTTCTGCTTCAACAGTGCATCCATGTAAATCAGCGGAATAAATTCTTCAGTTCATCCCGCTTCAATGGCACCGAAGCAAATTTGAATAGCGGGACAACTATAGAGGGGATTCATTCATTCTTCAAAGGAACCTATTGAATGGGAAGTCGAAGGCGATCGTTTATTGGAATCAAGATCATATTTTCTCTCAGAGTAGATTGCCTGAGGCAGTACCACATCAGGAAATCTAATATTTAAAGTCTATAAGGATGTAATTGCTCATATTTCAAGTTGTAAGAAATATTAGCGCGTTCTGATATATCAAGGTTTAACGTAGTATTTTTATGAGCATAATATTTTTTAAACAAAACTATTGTATTATAGCAATATATTTGTTACAATATCAATATAGTTAGAACGATGTGCTTTATAACGAATATTTTTTATAAAAATAGCAATATGTATATAACAACATACTGTATTATGAATAATTTTATAACATATTTAACTCATCGTAACAATTTTATACCATATTATTTTATAATGACGCGTTTTACAATAAAATTTTTCTTATAACTGTGTGGTTTTACGATAAAACACGTTTTATAGCAATATGTGTGGGATAAAATCCGTTTTATAACAATGTGCAAGAGATAAAATTCAGGTTTTATATCAATGCTTTGCCACAAAATCAATGTCTTTTAACGTGCAGAGATAAAATCAATGTTTTAAACAATGTGTTTTGCCACAAAATCATTTATAACAATGCGTTTTGCCACAAAATCAATGTTTTATAACAATGTGTTTTGCCACAAAATCAATGTTTTATAACAATGTGTTTTGCCACAAAATCAATGTTTCATAACAATGTGTATTACAATAAAAATATTTTATAATAATACATTTCTTTTACGGCAAAAATGTGTTATAAAAAATTATAAAACCATAGTGTTATTTCACCAAAATGTTTTATAATAATGTGTTTATAACAATACCAGCGTTTAGAGACATTTTTATAATAATAACAATAATTTACTACCTATTTTTACAATAATACTGACTTTTTTGTCTGCTGCGACTTATAAAGATTGTATAGTAGATTGAATTTTCTTGAAAGCAAATTTTTTATGTTAAATTTTTATCTTTATGGCACTTAAAAAATATCAAATTAAAATATTATATGATATTTACTGAAGTAGATCAGTTCCAAGTTATATTTCTAAGTAAACAATAAAAACAAAAGAATGTCATTATCCATAAGTTTGGCTGATATTACTTATTTTATAACTATTTTTTGCAGTTATAAAACGATCTTAGAGTTTCATATAACATTTTCATAAGTAGATGAATAAAAAGACATAAAACAGGAATGAAAAATGTGTAAAAATGTTTTATGATAGCCACTGAAAATACATGTATCGAGATAATAATTTTTTTTTTATTGAATTTTTATATCATATATTTTCATTCATAGCAAATAAAAAAAAGTGAGCCTGAAAAGTGTTTTTAGAATAAATAAAAGAGTGTTAGCGACATGTTTTGCAATTTATTAATATGCTTTACTTTTTATAAACAGCAAAAAAAAAAAAAGATTATTTTAAGAACTTTAAATCAAAAATGCTTAGACAAATTTGAAATATTTTGAAGTTTCAAACTAAAATAATCAAAGTACTGAATTGTTTTTTGCTTCTAAGGAAGTTTTGATACGAGTGATTAAATTACAAGTCCTTTTGTAAAATATTTTTCTTCTTTATCTTTTTTCAAAATAAATAAATTTTTTTTCTAGATTTATTACAGAAAAATAAAGCAGCGTGAAGTTTTCACAAAAAATCGAATGGAAAAAAATATTTTCGTTAATATACTGGACTTTATTCTCAAAGAAAAAGTTTCAGTATCATAAAATTTTTAAGTTTCGGTAATTTGATAAAGTATTCTTCAATAAAGTTTAGGAAAAGTCATTGAAATTTTCTAGAACAGCTATAATAATGGATGGCTGACTTAATATATAGAACAAATAGAGAATCCCGGTTAAAAGCCCTACAAGTAAGGTTTGGTTAGTTGCTCAACGGTCATTTAGTGCACACTTTGGGCTAATTAGACCGGGACCAACAGTTTAATTTGGATTCCGAACCAGTAACATAAGTCTGTGGTACCAAAGGCCAGAGCGCTAGCCACTTGGCCATCACTCCGCTAATACACAAGAAAAGTCAAACTGAAAGCTTGCGTGTCTGTTGGGAAGTAACATGATAAATCCGGAGGCCAAGAAGTCCTTCCATTGATCTTGTGGAGATAGGGAGAAGGTTTTAACCCCATAGACCAGAAATGTCAAATTTTTTAGCTTTCTTGTGCCGCATTAGAAGAGAGAGAGAGAGATGACTATTGTAGGCTGTAAATGAAGATAATATTACTAATTAAAAATAATAATTAAGCTAAAAAGAACAGAAAATTATGCAAAGTTACCCACCAAAAATGCTGTAGCATAAGGATTGTCGTTGCATTTTTTTTCGTGTAGTATTTTTTAAATCATTAAGGTCAATATGTTTAATCACCGAAATAAAAATAAAAATAAATAATGTAGCTATATATTTAGATAATGTAGCTATATATTTAGATAAGCTATATATTTAGATAATTAGCGACGTTTTATCCAGCCACAGAAGCGGTGTGGAAAAGAATAATATCATCAATTTTCTTTATCACTGTAAAGTTTTCCCATTTGAATAAAACCCAACTGTGCGAACACAATCACAAATTTTCGATAGGACGAGTTCTCCACAAGCCCATACAGCTACCAAACAATTCCAAAAACGACACAACACCAATCTTGGATGGAAGCTGCATTCCTGATAAAAGAACAATAAAAGTGCGTTTCGGGACGAATGAAATAGGATCGCCGGAAACCTCAATCTCTCATTCCACGATAAAAGGAAAGAAGGAAAAAAGGAACCGAAGGTCTCCCCTGGAATTCGAAAAATCCAGGTCGTAAAGTAAATCACAGTCCCGGAGCTCTTATCTATCAAAAGGATCTTCTCTGTCCATCGGCAATGAATTCCGGACTCATCGGCGAGGGTCGTTATCTGTCGCACTGATTTGGTATCTGCCCAGATTATCCATGGCAGAAATGAATATAAAAGTCGGATTACTGGAAGGATTCGGAGTATCCGCTGCTCTCTTGAGATTCGTCTTCCGGGATTCTGAGCAAAGGTGAATAAATGTGGAACAATTACTTTAGGCAATTGTTGTACCATATTCAGGCAATTTTAATTTAGTCAATAGAGGGAATTGCAAAATAAATGGTTTGTGAAGTTCACCAATATATTCTAATAGGAAAAAAAATTATGTATTCTATACATTATGCAAAGATCGTTATGTGTTTCATTGATTAGATATAATGGAAAATCAGAAAATTGTTCGATTTCTAAAGATTCGTGCTCTAGTACTCTGAAAAGTGAAAAAAATTTGTTGTGCTTGATCATTTGAATACAATTAGTGTAGAATAATAACTTGGAGTAAATGGGTTTGAATATATAAATAACAGTAATTTAGTCCTTACAAGTAATTGAACAGATAGTTCATAAATACATTCTGTAATATTTTATTGTTTTATTTGCCGATCTTGTTCTGAATTTTATTTTGGAAGTATTAATTTAAATTTGGAATATATTTCCTTTCTAGTTTTTTAAATTAACTTATTTTAACATTTTGAAAGCGATAACAAAATGGAAGCATTTTTTTTTTCCTCATTAGGAGTACCTGTCTTAAAGCTTACCTATAAAGAAAGACATTTAAATGAAAGACATTTTTTTCTGGCATTTGACTTTTAAATGCAAAAAAATAATAAAAAAAGTGAGCAGTCTTATTTCATTTTTAGGTCATTGGGTGTAGAAGCATTCTTACAAGAATACATAAGTTTTATTATGTATTTAGCATTAGGACCCTACGAGGAAAGAATCTACACAGCAAAATAAGAGAAATTTTCTTACGAATATAATTACAAGTAGGAAATAGAAAATTATTCCTCAATTGGTATTTATTCTATTCCTATTGGTATTTATTCCAAAACGGATGTTATTTTGGAATGATTGCATCAAAGCAAATTTGTAAAAAGTATAAATGTTTATTTTTTTGTAATGTTTAATATAGTATTAAAGAGTAAGTGAATTATACTACTCGATGTGCAAATGTAATAAAAATAAGTACAAAAGCTGTATGGAAAAGAATAAAATCACCAATTTTATATATCACTGTAAAGTTTTCCCATTTGAATAAAACCCAACTGTGCGAACACAATCACAAATTTTCGATGGGACTCATTCACGCAGTTCTCAACAAGCCCCTACAGTTACCAAACAATTCCAAACAACGACAACAACACCAATCATGGAAGGAAGCTGCATTCCTGATAAAAGAACAATAAAAGTGTGTTTCGGGACGAATGAAATCGGATCGCCGGAAACCTCGATCTCTCATTCCACGATAAAAGAAAAGAAGGAATAAAAAAAACAAACGAAGGTCTCCCTCGGAATTCGAAAATCCAGGTCGTAAAGTAAATCACAGTCCCGGAGCTCTTATCTATCAAAACGATCTTCTGCCCATCCTGACCATCGGCAATGAATTCCGGACTCATCGGCGAGGGTCGTTATCTGTCGCTCTGATTTGGTATCTGCCCAGATTATCCGTGGCAGAAATGAATATAAAAGTCGGATTACTGGAAGGATTCTGAGTACCCGATGCTCTCTTGAGATTCACTTTCCGGGATTCTGAGCAAGGAGGAAATTGTTCCCGTTCTGTTGAATGATTAGAAAAGAATGAAATGTGGGACAATTACTTTAAGTAATTGTTGTACCATATTCAGGCAGTTTTAATTTAATCAATAGAGGGAACTGGAAAATAAATAGTTTATGAAATTCATCAATGTATTCCATTAGGAAAAACATTTATGTATTCTATAAAGTATGCAAAGATCTTTAAGTGTTTCATTTATTAGAAATACTGGAAACGACTTTTTAAAGATTCCTGTTCTGATACTCAGAACAATGAAAAAAAAAATTTGTCGTGTTTGATCGTTTGAATACAATTAGTGTAGAATAATAATGAGGTAAATGAGATAGAACATATAAATAACAGTAATTTAGTCCATAGAAGTAATTGAACAGACAATTCATAAATACATTTGACAATTGAGCAGATAATTCAAAAATACAATTTGGAGCCTCATTTCATACTAGGTCATTGGGCGTAGAAGCATTTTCCACGAATACATATGTTTTAGTATGTATTTAGCATTAGCACCCTACAAGGAACGAATCTTAACAGCAAAATAAAGAGAAATCTTCGTATGAATATTATTACAAGTAGGAAAACAGGAAATTATTTTAGTATTGTTTTTATGTATTTATTCCTATTTGGGTTTTTTCCTAAACTGATGTTATTTTGAAACGATTGAATCAAAGCAAATTTGTAGAACCTATAAATGCATTTATTTTTTGGTAGTGTATAATTTAGTATTAAAGAGTTAATATTAAATTAAGCAAATTTTTAACTAGAAAGTTTATTTTTTTGTAATGTTTAATATAGTATTCGGTGTGCAAATACTCGTGTGCAAAAAATAAATACAAAGGCAAAAGCTGGGAAAAAGAATGAAATCATCAATTCTTATTATCTCTCTAAAGTTTTCCCATTTGAATAAAACTCAACTGTGCGAACACAATCACAAATTTTCGATGGGACTCATTCACGAGTTCTCAACATGCCCCTACAGTTACCAAACAATTCCAAACAACGACAACAACACCAATCATGGACGGAAGCTGCATTCCTGATAAAAGAACAATAAAAGTGTGTTTCGGGACGAATGAAATCGGATCGCCGGAAACCTCGATCTCTCATTCCACGATAAAAGAAAAGAAGGGGAAAAAAAAAGCAAACGAAGGTCTCCCTCGGAATTCGAAAAATCCAGGTCGTAAAGTAAATCACAGTCCCGGAGCTCTTATCTATCAAAACGATCTCCCTGCCCATCGGCAATGAATTCGGACTCATCGGCGCGGGTCGTTATCCGTCGCTCTGATTTGGTATCTGCCCAGATTATCCCTGGCAGAAATGAATGTAAAAGTCGGATTACTGGAAGGATTCTGAGTACCCGCTGCTCTCTTGAGATTCGTTTTCCGGGATTCTCAGCAAAGGAGGAAATAGTTCCAGTTCTGTTGAATGGTTGAAGAAAAGAATAGATGTGGGGCAATGACTTTAAGTAATTGTTGTACCATATTCAGGCAGTTTTAATTTAATTTAGTCAATGGAAAATAAATAGTTTAAAAATTCATCAATGTATTCCATTAGGAAAAAAATTTATGTATTTATGCAGTATGCAAAGATCGTTGTTGTGTTTTTTATTAGAAATACTGGAAAATTTAAAGATTTGTTCGATTTCTAAACATTCCTGTCTTGGTACAATTAGTCTAGAACAATGAGAAAAATATAAATAACGGTTGTGTTCGATTGTTTGAATACAATTAGTGTGGATTCGAACCAAAAATACTCGGCCATTCAGGCCCGTTGAATACAATACATATGTTTTGTAGAATAATATTGCAAAGTAAAGAAATCTTTGAATAGATAAATAAAAGTATTTTAGTATTTAGTTTATTCTATTCCTATTTGGGTTTTTCCTAAACTGATGTTATTTTGAAACGATTGAATCAAAGCAAATTTGTAGAAATAAATGTTTAGGGAATATTTTTAAAAAATACTAAATTAAACAATGTTTAACAAGAAAGTCGAATTCATATTCATTTCATGATTTCATTTTTAGAAGTATTAATTTAAATTTGGGATATATTTCCATTTCTATATTTTTAAATTAAAAAGTATTAATTTTTTAAATTAAAACTATATTTTAAAAATGATAACAAAATGGAAGCATTTCTTTTTCATTAGGAATACCTGTCTTAAAGAGTAACCTAAAGAGTCTTTCCATTTAATACCTGTCTTAAAGCTTACTTATAAAGGAAGACATTTAAATGCAAGACCCTTTTTTTCTGGCATTTGACATTTAAATGCAAGGCACTTTTCTGGCATTTGATAATTAAATGCAAAATTATAACAAAAAAAAAAAAAAATGAGGAGCCTCATTTCATTTTAGGTCATTGGGCGTAGAAGCATTCTTGCACGGAATACAGATGTTTTATTATGTATTTAGAATTGACTCCCTACTGCTAACGAGTCTACACAGCGAAATAAGAGAATAAGAAAGAATATTATTACAAGTAGGAAAACAGGAAATTATTACTAAATTGGTGTTTATTCTATTCCTATTGGTGTTTATTCCTAAACTGATGTTATTTTGAAATGATTGAATCAAAGCAAATTTGCAGAAAGTATAAACGTTTATTTTTGGTAATATTTAATTTAGTATTAAAGAGTAAGTAAAAAGTCAAATTATACTCCTTGATGCGCAAATGTAATAAAAAAGCACAATAGCGGTGTGGAAAAGAATAAAACCATCAATTTTCTTTATCACTGTAAAAAGTTTTCCCATTTGAATAAAACCCAACTGTGCGAACACAATCACAAATTTTCGTTGGGACTCATTCACGAGTTCTCAACAAGCCCTACAGTTACCAAACAACCAAACAACTACAACAACAACACCAATCTTGGACGGAAGCTGCATTCCTGATAAAAGAACAATAAAACTACGTTTCGGGACGAATGAAATCGGATCGCCGGAAACCTCGATCTCTCATTCCAAGATAAAAAGGAAGAAGGAAAAAAAAAAAGGAACGAATGTCTCCCTGAAATTCGAAAAATCCAGGTCGTAAAGTAAATCACAGTCCCGGAGCTCTTATCCATCAAAAGGATCTCTCTGTCCATCAGCAATGAATTCGGACTCATCGGCGAGGGTCGTTATCTGTCGCCCTGATTTGGTATCTGCCCAGATTATCTGTGGCAGAAATGAATATAAAAGTCGGATTACTGGAAGGATTCTGAGTACCCGCTGCTCTCTTGAGATTTTTTTTCCGGGATTCTGAGAAAAGGAGGAAGTTGTTCCCGTTCTGTTTATTGGTTCGAAAAGAATAATTGTGGGACAGTTACTTTAAGTTGCCATATTCAGGCAGTTTTAATTTAATCAATACAAGGTTTTTAAAAATGGATAGTTTATAAAGTTCTCAAAATATATATATTGTATTAGGAAAAAAAAAATATTTATTTTATACAGTATGCAAAGATCGTTGTTGAGTTTCATTGATTAGAAATATTTGAAAATCAAAATTTGTTCGATTTCTAGATTCTTGTTCTAGACTCTGGTACTCTCGAACTCTGAACAATGAAAAAAAATTTGCTGTGCTCGATTACTTGAATAAGTGTAGAATTTAGTGTATAATAATAATGATAAATGAATCTAATTAATAAATAATAATAATTTTCGTAAATGGAATTGAATATATAAATAACAGTAATTTAATCCATGGGCCTAATGGCCGAATGACCAGAGCTCTGGAGCTCACTGATAAAGGTTTCTGGTTTGAGTCACGGATGTGCCATGTATGTTGTAGTGGCTCAGAATCCATTTTAATCGGAAGGTCCCAATCTAATATGACTGCTGGACGTAGGGCTGACAATCGTACTTTGTAAAAAGGAAAACATTGCCTGTCTGGAAATCTGACAGAAGATAGACGGCCTTGGCCTATCATGGGGCTGTTCCGCCAATGAAGAAGAATTTAGTCCATATAAGTAATTTAACAGATAATTCATAAATACATTCGGAAATATTTTTAAAATTTATTTGACCATCTTGTTTCGAATTTCATTTTTAAAATATTTATTTAAATTTATGATACATTTTCATTCCCAGATTTTTGAATTAGTCTGCTTTAACATTTTGCAAGTGACAACAAAATGGGAGCATTTTTTTCATTAGGATTACCTGTCTTAAAGCAATACAGATCACCTTTTTTTCATTTTTTATTCTATAGATCAAATGATCCTTGATACCCCTAAAAAATTATTCGGGTAGATCTTCCATTTCTTAATTTTCAAACCAACAAGGGTCTTTTCAAGGTTGTCCAATCTCTTTAAGTTGGATGCTGCTTTAGTTTAAACCCCTATGGGTTTGCACAATAATACTCTCCTTAAATTTAGCACATTTATTCGTATTACATGAACTGAAAAATTAAATATGAGAATTTTAATATACTTTATAACATTTGATTTCCAAAAGATCTACATCACACTATGCCCTCGATCAGTAAAGATGTTAATTTTGCTGCTTTTCATTATTCAATGAGGATGAGTAAGTGAAATAACTTTGAATTTTTCTAATGTGCCTAATCCCAAGGACCAACGATTATTGTTTTTTATTATTATGACTCGTTTATTGTAGATGAAAAATAATCTTATTAATTAAATTTCGTTAATAATGTCTTATTATAATCCTTATTTATTATACGGCAGATTACACTGAGATCAAGTTATTTTATAACGAAGTGCAAATGACCAATGTTTTAAAAACATTGTTGCTCCCAACTGGTGCCTAATTGTACTGAATATTTAACTTTAATTATTTTTTTTATTCTTGTTTTATTTTTATTCTTGAAAAATATATATATATATTTTTAAATGAACATCACTAGAATACAAGTAAGTTAGAAGTTTCGCTTTTTTAATTTTTATATCAGCCCATTTTATGAGATGTTAAAAAATTACAAGTACACTTACTTTCCTAATAAAATATTCACTCAAAAATTTTAAGGAATAAATTTTTAAAAATTCATTAAAAAAAACATGACAAATTTAAAAAGAAAACTGCAGCTCTTTATAAATTTTGAATGACAGACACAACAGTCGTGCACACCATAAATACACATTCAACAATTCGATGTCTTTGACATTCGTATTGCTCTAGTTGTCATAATATAGAGGCAATGCGAGGAAATTTGCTTTCTCTGCAAAAGAAATCACAAAAAATACCAGAAATTTACCGAGAATTTTTGCATTTTTGGCTTTCCATTAAAGAGGAAGGAAAAGAACATCACATATGATACAACCCCACGTACTGCTCAGACTATTCAAAATTTTCGATGTGAACTGTTTAGTTACTTCCCAAGAAATAACTCTATAAAGTGCATAACACACGGGCTTATTTAAGTGACACGTAAAGCAAACCGGCCTTGCCACTCAAACACAAACTTTACAATTTTCATGACCTTCGGCAAATGTATTTATACGGAGAAGAGTCATATAACCATAAACTATTCTATCCCTCATTAGCTTCCGCAAAATGGACGATAGAAGACTTCATATAATTCAGCTACTGTGGATAGAAGCTGGATGAGAGTGCAACGACGAATTCGTTATTTGAGTGGCAATGGCGTTTTGCTTCACACTGAAGGTAGTGAAATCAGGTCTTAACATTTTAATGCTTTCCTTTACCTGGGACTACTTGTGGCGAACTGCATGACCAAGCGGCGAAATTAAAAAAAAAAAAAAAAAAAAAAATTAATAAACTCTAAATTAATAAAGTCTAATAAAGATTTTTAAAGAATAATAAAGAGAAATTTAAGTCCAATAAAATGTAATAAAGAGAAATTTAAGTCTCGAAAATTAAGAGTAATTAAGTCTAAGAGAAAAAAAGTCTAGTAAAGAGAATTTAAGTCTAAAGAGAAATTTAATTTCTCTCGGTATGAAAAGTTTTTACAATAAAATAGTGCCATATGTTAGCAGTGCCAGTATTCTAGCAATAGAAAAAGTTCTTACTAATATTTATAATTATTAAATACGAGTACTAATAATACTTAAATAGTATATTATCTTACTATTATTTAATTTTAGTAATTTTTTTTTAAAAAACACGCTCCCTCCTGAATTTTAAAGTCACAAATTTATTTTAGCACTAAATTTCTCCATTAGCAATATCCTCCAGATTCTCATTATTACGCACGCATACCTTTTTCTAATACTTACAAGACAAAAAAGAAACAGCTCAACAAAATATTTGAGAAGCTTGTAAACGTCACCGACTGTCACGTAAAACATTCTTTTTTTACACTGATCGAAAGTTACACTAAACCCATCTTTCACCAAAGGGTGAGCAATCAAGAGTGTGAGGGAGATGAACAAGCCAATTTGGGGAGATGAGTCCCCACCATGAAAGCAACAAACAAATAAAAACGCATAGATATTGATTAGATTTCGTTTTATTGGCCTTGGTCTACAACGTATGGCCAAATAGTTCCACAAATGATGTGTTTGATTGGGCCCAAAGTGGATGTCCAATTTAAGAATATGTTGCTGAGCAAACATTTGGAGATGTTTTATCGTGGACAGTTTGTGATCATACATAAGTATACAAGTGAAAGGTCAAAAATTTATGTACTTCCATCTAAAATTTCTATCTATGTATTAATTTTATTGCTTATTAAAAATAAATGATGATTTGAAAACATTTTGTAGTTAATAAAATGGTTGATGAACAATTAATTTGCAATGGATCGATTCTAATAAGTATGTATTGGATTACTGATCGGGGTGTTGTTGCCCAGAGTAATTTGGATTTCCAGGTTTAGTATGCTAATAATTTTTGGCATAAAATAAAAGGAAATACTGCAATTATATGAAAAACAAGTAATATATAAAAAATTCCTACTTTTTTTTTTTTTTTCACTCTATTGCAGAAAGTCCTTCATAAATAATTTTCATTCATTTTTTTAAGTTTATCTGGCGCCATCTATGGGTAGATATATGCAACTTAAATCTAACAAAAAACTAAAATTAATTAATTAAATTTAATTAATGAATTAATACTTGAAAAAAATGTATCAACATCCAGTGTCATCCACTACAAGTTTTAAAAATGTATTTGAACTTGAGTGGATGAATAAAAAGTATTTTATGAACGATTGAAAATTTGAACAAGATATATATAGGACGAGTGTGAGCTAATAGAAGGAATTGAAAAATGTTAACAGTGCTATAATAATTCAAATAATAATGTAAATTCTGAAATTTAGGCATTAGTGTCAGGTTTCCGATTTCAAAATTTCTCCAAAATTGCAATAAATTATGTAAATTTTATAATATTAATGATATGTAATAATAACTAATTAATAATTGACTAATAATAACGTAATTTCTGAAGTTTAGGCATTAGCGTCAAGTTTCCGATTACAAAATTGCTCGATATATCATTTTGAAATATTGTTTAGCAGTAACTATAGCAACGTGAATGATGGATATTTTTATTTCAGACGAGAAGTTTCCTCTTTCGGATGATTATTTTTAGTGTCATCATTGTATAAATATTATTAAATATTGCATAAAAATCTTGTCACTCCTCTTCTATTACAATTATACATTTTTCAATATTATTCAGTGTTAAATATAAACCATTTCTGTTCGATTATACAGGTTTGTCCAAAATTAACTCCAAGATTTTACTTATTTACAGCTTTTAATATTGTAGTATAATATTTTTTATTTTTAGAAATCTAGGTTCTTCTTTTTTTTTTTTGTTTTGTTTGGGGAATTTAATAGAGAAGGATTGGGTTTGCTGTAGGATATTATTTAACAGTAACCATGGCAACATGTCTTGCAGACTTTCAGATGATTATTTCCATTTCAGACAAGCAGTTTTCTCTTTCAGATGATTATTTTTACTGTCATCATTTTGAAAACTTTATTAAATATTACACAAAATTATTGTCACTCATCTTCTATTACAATTATGCAGTTTTTATTATTATTCGGTGTTAAATACGAACCATTTCTGTTCGATTATACAGATTAGTTCCGAAATTAACGCCAGGATTTCAATTATTTACAGCTTTTAATATTGCAGTATAATATTCTTTAATTTTTAGATATCCAGGCTCTTCTTTTTAGGTTTACGGAATTCAATGGAGAAGAATTGAGTATTTGGGTAGTTTACTACGGAAAAATACATTACGTTACAGTTCGTCAAAATTGTCTTTTATTTGAAAAATCAACATACAACCATTGCTATGAAACGAGTTTTTTTTATTAGAATTATCTTAATGTGAAATAAGTAAATCGGGTGGGGTAAAGTCAGGCTTCTCCCTGAGGGTGCCCCTTGTCTTTGTACCGCAAGAGACAAAAAGAAGCTACATTATTACCCTTTATCATGACTCGTCGGTTTAAGTACACACGGGTTCATGGACTTGTCTTGAAGTTGCTGTCGACCAAGTATGATAAGAAACAACAACAAACAACAACATGAATAAATAAAAATTCAATTAACTTGCTTTTATATTTATCTATTTCGCACTAAACCACTGTTTAAATTATTTTATACATCCTCTTCAGTGTATAACAGGACAATAACAATAAGACTTTTATAATGGGAAAGGATGAATAAAACATACGCATTCTTTAATTGCTTAACTTAAGCCGCAAAATTCTCTTTATTTTTTTATATGAAAAAAAGTTTGGTATACGTTCTGTTTGGTATAAGTGGGACTATTTAAAGATGTAAACCGATTACAGACTGCATATTTTCTTACGTTTCGTAATTATGAATTTCTACTTCTCAAAAAATTACCAGTAAACTTTCTAATTATTTCCACAACAGAATGAGTCTACACTAATACCCGTACTCCTTTACTTATTCAAATGCGCAACTAGCGTAATTCCTCGAATTTAATTTCTACATTAGAGTAAGGAGAAAGATTCGGGCTCGATTATAAATTGGAAGACTTTAGAAATCTTGCAGAATGCGAAAATTGAGCACTCAATACTTGCGAAAAATACATTTTTTTAAAAAAAAGTATCGCATTTAATAAATAAAATAATTAAAAATAGATCGATATGATGAAAATTCATAAAAAAAAAAAACAACAACTCCTAAACTTTAAATTCATAAAAAATCGATGAGAATGTACGGAATATTAGAAGCAGTTATGAATATGGACAAGGAAGTTTTAGCCAAAGAAATGCCAAATTTTTATACTCTTTCGGAGAAAAAAAATACAAAAGATTTTCATAGAGTTTAAAATATATCATGCACAAGACTTTTAAATTTATTTTAAAAATAATGCAATTAATGTAATTTGCTTTATCTTAAATATTTTCGTAACACATCAAGTTGTTTTTTATTCTCCCCTTTCTCTGCTATTGCTGTTCATTATTGTAATGAATTATGTGCTTAATACATCCCACATTATCTAACATAATATTTAAACATCGCCAAATAATTTTAAATAATAGAAAAACCGGGATAAAGTTGTAAAATACATTGAGAAACATACAAAATTATGACCAATTTTTGACATTAAATAATGACATACAAATTAGATTCGACAGAAGCTTCGCAAAATGTTACTTTTTTCTACTCCCAACTCAATATTTGAACCACTTAACTTCCAGAAATTTTTTATTTGTATTTCAATTCATTTAGATTTATATTTGTTAATGTACATCGAGTAGATGTAATGGTGAAATCGCAAGATAGGGGCCGTTGGGATTTGGCGACGTTCTTGTGACGCCAACTTAGCGATAAGTCGATATCGCTAGGTTGATATAGTGACCCAAATTTCTTGAACTGTTTGCACATTAATATAGCCACTTTAATTATAGCAACTCTTTTCTTGGCGCACTTTGGTGAATAGAATTTTTTTGACGCTAAATCCTAATGACCTCTATATTGTGATTTTGCTGATGTAAATAAAATATAATTTTTGACAGTTATTTGGCTTCGTATATCGCCAAGCAAGATAGTTAAAGATATTGATAGACATCACGTTATAATTCACAAAAGAAACAAAATATAAAAAGGAAAATTGTCGCCAATCAGATAAACACATACAGTGAATTTATACGGTATACGTACCAACAATTATTTAAAAAATATTTGTATTTTGTATCTAATTAATTAAAATTTAATTTTGTCACGATACTAAATTATGTCCACTATTTTGGCTGTAAAAGGCTATCATAAAATGTCATTTCCCCAAAGCAAGTTGCATTGGCCATTTCGAGCCAAATTTTAAAAATGACACCAAAAGCGCATATTTGGTTTGGAGCTTCATTAAAGGAAAAATACCATTGCATCATTTATCAATTTATAACAAAAATAAATAATCCATTCATAATTTTATTAAGACATTATCACTATATTACATAAATTATTTTTAATTTGTACGTTTTTTTGCAATGTTATATAATTATTTTTCTGTCGAATTTGGTTCATGTAACGTTCAAAACGTATTACTTGCCAATGAAATTCCTGGATTTCTTTTCAGTTATTTTTTTTTTTTAATATTCTTTCGGTATTTCTCGTTGTTTCTTTTTAGAATTTCTTTCTTGGAACTGCAACATTTACGAATATTTCTTTCCAATCTAGTTGATTTCCTCTCTCGTATCGCAGTATATTGTCCATCAATTTTGATCAAACGTCCTGTGGCTAACAACTTTTTAAGATAAGTTGTACCTCTGGTTCATTGGATAAACCCTTCGTATATGCATCCATGTATTGCTTTATGAAGGCCAAGGAAATCAATTTACCTTCATGTTTATCGAATGTTTTTAGGATCCATTTTCAATTTCTGCATTTTTGTTTGAAAGATTCTTTTGATTTCTCCATGACAGTAAACTTATGAATCAATAATTCGTCCAATTTTTTGAATTTTATTATCCTCAAAAGATTAATAATTGAACTACGAAATGTTGAAATTACTTTTGCACCATTGCCAACTTATTTATTGGAATATATATATGTTTAGTCATAGATATCATAAATAAGTTTATTTATTTTGAGGTTTCTGCTACGACACGGCCTTATTTCTAGTAATTTCAAAATCACTTTTATAGAAATCAAACAAGAGAAGTGTTTTGAAAATAATAACATTTAAAGCAAGTTTATATCCATTATGATAAAAAAATTTTAAAAAAATAATTAAAACTATTAATTTAAATTAAAAAGATTTTTTAAGTTGTTAATAATACTTAATGCACCTGTTTTCAAAACGTGAAGAAAACTGCTATTGCTTGGTAAAAAAAAAAAGAGTACATTTTTATTAAAATTATGCAGTTTATATAAAAGTTATGCTACATCAGAATGCAATATTCAAACTAAGGAAGTTGCAGTCATTTAACGTCATTAGGTATATGACTGAAATAACCTATATACATTAATACAGGGGTCTCCAAACTACGGCCCGCGGGACAAATCCGGTCCACCAATGTCATCCATCCGGCCCGCGACAGCGAATAGCTTATTGTTGCTGTAATAAGTTGGATAAAAAAACACAGAATGATAATAAGTCGGTTTTATTGACTTGCTAGGTAAAAAGCTTAATGACAAGCATAATACGCATAAAATTTAACTTAAGCATAACAGCTAACAAACAATTGAAATGAATCCCACTAACATTATAAACTAGTGAACATACCTCGGTAATTATACCTACCTATTTCCGATTTTAATCACTAGATGTCGTCAAGTGTCACGGTCGTATCGATACACACAATAGTTATTGTAGTAATTGAATCAGTAATAGTTAGCAAGCGTATGCTCACCCGGAGTGCGTACTCGGTGACTGGTCTAGAAATTATAGACAATGGCAGAAAAATGAAAACGGTTTTGGCCCTCGGTAATCACTGAGTAAACAGTATGACCCGAAGGCTGGAAAGTTTGGAGACCCCTGCATTAATATATAATTCGAAATCGTGTATTGAAATGTCGAGATAGCCGTATTTTAAATATCAGTACGCGACATCATTTATCTGAAGAATTATGGTGACGAGTCATCAGGCAAATAAAAAGACGCACCAAACATACATTAAACATTTTTTTTAAAAAAGTATCGCATTTAATAAATAAAATAATTAAAAATAGATCGATATGATGAAAATGCATAAAAAAAAAAAAAAACCCTCCTAACCTTTAAATTCATAAAAATCGATGAGAATGTACGGAATATTAGAAGCAGTTATGAATATGGCCAAGAAAGTTTTAGCCAAAAGAAATGCCAAATTTTTATACTCTTTCGGAGAAAAAAAAAAATACAAAAGATTTTCATAGAATTTAAAATATATCATGCACAAGACTTTTTAAATTTATTTTAAAAATAATGCAATTAATGTAATTTGCTTTATCTTAAATATTTTCGTAACACATCAAGTTGTTTTTTATTCCCCCTTTCTCTGCTATTGCTGTTCATTATTGTAATGAATTATGTGCTATACATCCTACATTTCCCACATTATCTATCTAACATAACTAAATATTTAAACATCGCCAAATAATTTTAAATAATATAAAAACCGGGATAAAGTTGTAAAATGCATTGAGAAACATACAAAATTATGACTAATTTTTGACATTAAATAATGACATACAAATTAGATTCGACAGGGAGCTTCGCAAAAATGTTACTTTTTCTACTCCCAACTCAATATTTGAACCACTTAACTTTGAGAAATTTTTTATTTGTATTTCAATTCATTTAGATTTATATTTATTAATGTACATCGAGTAGATGTAATGGTGAAATCGCAAGATAGGGGCCGTTGGGATTTGGCGACGTTCTTGTGACGCCAACTTAGCGATAAGTCGATATCGCTAAGTTGATATAGTGACCAAAATTTCTTGAACTGTTTGCACATTAATATAGCCACTTTAATTATAGCAACTCTTTTCTTGGCGCACTTTGGTGAATAGAATTTTTGACGCTAAATCCTAATGACCTCTATATTGTGATTTTGCTGATGTAAATAAGATATAATTTTTTTGAGTTATTTGGCTTGGTATATCGCCAAGCAAGATAGTTAAAGATATTGATAGACATCACGTTTTAATTCACAAAAGAAACAAAATATAAAAAGGAAAATTGTCGCCAATCAGATAAACACATACAGTGAATTTATACGGTATACGTACCAACAATTATTTAAAAAATATTTGTATTTTGTATCTAATTAATTAAAATTTAATTTATGTCACGATACTAAATTATGTCCACTATTTTGGCGGTAAAGGCTATCATAAAATGTCATTTCACCAAAGCAAGTTGCATTGGCCATTTCGAGCCAATTTTAAAAATGACACCAAAAGCGCATATTTGGTTTGGAGCTTCATTAAAGGAAAAATACCATTGCATCATTTATCAATTTATAACAAAACAAATAATCCATTCATAATTTTATTAAGAAATTATCTCTATATTACATAAATTATTTTTTAATTTGTACGTTTTTGCAATGTTATATAATTATTTTTCTGTCGAATTTGGTTCATGTAACGTTCAAAACGTTTTACTTGCCAATGAAATTCCTGGATTTCTTTTCAGTTATTTTTTTTTAATATTCTTTCGGTATTTCTCGTTGTTTCTTTTTAGAATTCCTTTCTTGGAACTGCAACATTTACGAATATTTCTTTCCAATCTAGTTGATTTCCTCTCTCGTATCGCAGTATATTGTCCATCAATTTTGATCAAACGTCCTGTGGCTAACAACTTTTTATGATAAGTTGTACCTCTGGTTCATTGGATAAACCCTTCGTATATGCATCCATGTATTGCTTTATGAAGGCCAAGGAAATCAATTTACCTTCATGTTTATCGAATGTTTTTAGGATCCATTTTCGAATTTCTGCATTTTTGTTTGAAAGATTCTTTTTGATTTCTCCATGACAGTAAACTTATGAATCAATAATTCGTTAAATTTTTTGAATTTTATTATCCTCAAAAAGATTAATAATTGAACTACGAGATGTTGAAATTACTTTTGCACCATTGCCAACTTATTAATTGGAATATATATGTTTAGTCCTAGATATATCATAAATAAGTTTATTTATTTTTTTGTGGTTTCTGCTACGACACGGCCTTATTTCTAGTAATTTCAAAATCACTTTTATAGAAATTAAACAAGAAGTGTTTTGAAAATAATAACATTTAAAGCAAGTTTATATCCATTATGATAAAAAAATTTTTAAAAAATAATTAAAACTATTAATTTAAATTAAAAGATTTTTTTAAGTTGTTAATAATACTTAATGCACCTGTTTTCAAAACGTGAGGAAAACTGCGATTGCTTGGTAAAAAAAAAAAAAGTACATTTTTATTAAAATTGTGCAGTTTATATAAAAAGTTATGCTACATCAGAATGCAATATTCAAACAAAGGAAGTTGCAGTCATTTAACGTCATTAGGTATATGGCTGAAATATGACTCCGGCCCACGACAGCGAATAGCTTATTGTTGCTGTAATAAGTTGGATAAAAACACACAGAATGATAATAAGTCGGTTTTATTGACTTGCTAGGTAAAGCAATGACAAGCATAATACGCAGAAAATTTAACTTAAGCATAACAGCTAACAAACAATTGAAATGAATCCACTAACAATATAAACTAGTGAACATACCTCGGTAATTATACCTACCTATTTCCGATTTTAATCACTAGATGTCGTCAAGTGTCACGGTCGTATCGATACACAATAGTAATTGTAGTAATTGAATCAGTAATAGTTAGCAAGCGTATGCTCACTCGGAGTGCGTACTCGGTGACTGGTCTAGAAATTATAGACAATGGCAGAAAAATGAAAACGGTTTTGGCCCTCGGTAATCACTGGAGTAAACAGTATGGCCCGAAGGCTGGAAAGTTTGGAGACCCCTGCATTAATATATAATTCGAAATCGTGTATTGAAATGTCGAGATAGCCGTATCTTAAATATCAGTACGCGACATCATTTATCTGAAGAATTATGGTGACGAGTCATCAGGCAAATAAAAAGACGCACCAAACATACATTAAATTAAAAAAAAAAAAAAAAAACGCAACTTATTTTCATAAAACGAGTATCTCATTTCAATAAAAAATCTTTTTTCATGATCTTAAAAAATATAAACTAACGAAATAAAACCGTGCTATATTTACTGATATTTGGCGATTGATCATTTGCGACCTGGTTACATAAAAGTGCCTGCTTTTTTTTTTTTTTGCGAGGTTAAAGGATCCGTATTTAAACCGACCCCGTAATTTAGTTTTAGAAAAATTTCAAAAAAAGTCTCGGCTTATATACAGAAATATACGGCAACCCAGAATGTGTATTTTCACTGAAAAATATTTCAGGAGATAGGAGATTGATTGAAAACTACATGGCAGCTGATGGATGGTCTTGAAGAAATCTTTGTGAAAGTTCGATGAATAGACGACACATCAACTCCATCACTGTTCTGTTTTTATCCATCCGTGTTTATAAGAGACTCGTTGGTATTTATGACAACATCTCTAAGATGAAGTTTCGCATGGACACTCAAGCTATCTACTCGGTATCCTACCATACGACACGAAAATGCAGGGCAGTTTCTTCTTAAAAAGCTTTGTCCTCTGTTCATCATCCGTTGATGCATGTTAGTGGTATATATGAGGTCCCTGATGCATGGGGGGGATTCTATTTGCGTTTAACTGAGCTGTGGAATGCTAGACGCACTTTTAACAAGAATTTCTTCGCCTTGACGGTGATATATTCAATCTTCTAATACTTATGCCTAACACCCTTTAATGCACAATAGTCTGTTCCTGTCTTTCAGTCTGTTGACACTGATACTCAATAGAAGACATTCTCTAACAAATTACCAACAAAACAATTATATATTTTGTTGTCAGGAATTGGAATTCGCTAAGTAACTCCCAAAGAAAAGAAGGAATTTTTTTCTATAATTCTTTTCATTCGATTAAGAGTATGCATTTCCAAATTGAACCTGCCCCCTTAACCAATAATTAAAAGTTGCAATTATCAAATTATAAGATATTCAAATAATGATTCTCCTGAAATAAATTATTTTATTAATTATTTTCTCAACTTGGCATGAGGAATTGATTCACCTATGAACAAATATTCAATTGATTCAGATATTTTGCTAGTATTAATGTTTGTGCAAAAATCTATTTTTGTACAAAACAAGTTTATTCGATTCATTAATTAATCTGAATCAATGTTTTCTAAGAGAGAAATACATTTATACAATGTCATATTTACACCAAATATCTAACAACTTTTACATGGAGAAAATACTGTTCGCTATTATGTGTAAGCATTTTTATTGTAACGTGAGATTCGTGACCTTTGCCAGAAATGTAATTCTCAAAATTGTGAAATATATTGTGTGTTTCAGAATATCTCTATAGCTATTAAACTTAGCAGTTGTTCTTGATATTTCATGATATGGCAGATGTATGGCAGATATAGTATATCATGACCTATTACAACGTATTGGATTGGCAGTGGTTATTGATTTTGTTATATTTATGTGGCTATTGAACCTGGTTGATGTCTTCGTAGCATAATAACTAACATTTATCATAAACAACTTGAATTATTTCACAATGACAGAACTTATTTTACAATTTTCAACTTTATTTTTAAGCATCATATTTTTGGCAAGGTCATGAACCTCATGTGATGATATGATGTTCACACATAATATCATTGCTTTATTTTCAATACATTTTACGATTTGTAATGTTATGAATTAATATTGTAGCATTTTTTCCCACGGAAGAAATGTAGCATTTCGTTTTCAGGGAGAGATAGGTTGTTATTATATTCTTTGACAAGTACATAATAACAATCTATCACTCAAATTTGACAGCAGATAAGCAGTGCTGGGGATAGTTATATTACAAGCAATTAGTATTTTGTACTAATGAGAACAACCTGCCACTCAAATCTGATAGCAGTTATTCAGTATCATGGATAATGAGATCTCATGAAATTAGCGATTGTCTGTGCGACCTTCTCAGGTCGAAACAATTACAGATGCAATATGGACTACGCCATGAGTTGTTGCATCGTGAATGATGATATAACTGGTCCAAGAAAATATCTAATCAATGAAAAGGAAGGATACCCTCTCTTGACGGATTTTCTTAAAGGTAGGGTTTTGGACAAGAAGAAAGGGAGTTCTGCGACGATTCGATAAGTAGGGCTGCTTGTTCAATATGAAGTGATTGAACAAGTAGGAGTTTCCGTCTGTTTCAAAGGGAACTCCTTGTGATTTTCTGTATCACGCCGTGCTAAAATTAAGGTCTGCCACAGACCACATGTTTGAGATTTGACGTGGAATCGAGAACTTTGAAAATCTCCGTCCTTGAAGTGAACTACCCATGTATCAAATTTAAATCCTATACTTTTGGTAAATAATCATTTGTATTTCATAGTTCCGTACATTTATGTTTAAAATAAAAGTTGTGATATATTATAATGCTCGTAAATAAAAAATAAAGTGCTCCCATGAACCTGAAAATAGCCCTCTTCTAGAAGCCGGTCTAATATATTGTAACATCTCGGCCTATACAACTATCGTCTTCAAATATTTATTTCATCCTAATGAAAAAGAATATGTTTACACATGATAAATTGTATTTAGTGAATGAATTAAATTGCTTTTCTTCCATATTTATTTTGCCATTAGCAATGATTTTAACTAAATAAACTTGTATGTTGCTTTTTCAATCTGTCGAATTTTCGGAAAATGTTATAAGCAAGTGGAACAACAGTTGAAAAGCAAATATACCACAAAATAAAATGAGCTGACACAAGAATTCAAAACATGCAATTTGTTTACATGATTTATGATCACAAATTTAACTAACCACCACTTCATTACTTGATTAGTTTTAATTCACATTAAATTACTTAACAAAAAAGGTCTGGCTGATTCCACTAAAAATCATTTGACTATTATTCATTTTAACATTCCCAAAAATCTGATATAAAAAGGAAACTTCTCCATGAAATTCACATTTGTTACTCAACCATAAAATTCTTGGCACGTAACAATACAAGAATCGCTCTATCGGAAAAAAATCCGTCCAACTGATTAGAATTAAAGATTCGTTCTTCAAACTGATTCGGAAAACGAAAGAATGAAGGAAAATGAAAAGAAGAATTTTCCAATAAGACAGAGAATCGCTTTTCAGAAATGCTCAAAAGGATTTTTACCTAGAAATTCTTCCTAAAGACTTTTCTTTAAATGGCAAAGAACTTTTTTCTTTTTGCCTTAAAATCCAAAGTCGAAACTTATAATTGCAATTACTCTTTTTAAGTAATTACCAAGAAAATGAGCGTTCATTTCGTTCTTTTCTTTAAATTTTGAAAAATCCATAATGACATTTTTTTTTTTTAGGAGAATGTCTCCGTTCAGAGCTAATAATTCGAAATCAAAACGAAATATAAATAGCTCTGCGTGCTTAAAGATGATAAGTATAAAAAGAAAAAAAAATGTATTAAAAAATAATTTTTAGACGAAATAGTTTAATTATCCTTTTTTTGTTTTATCTTTTTAAAAATACCCTTTTTAAATTGTTTTCAATTTTTTTTATTAGAATATTCTTATTTGAATTATTTTGAACAACACAAAATAATAATAATAAATGTTAATAAGTGTTGAGAAAAATTAACTGTTTGTTAAATAAAATTTTCTAATTTTCAGGAGATTTTTAGTTTATAGCAATATTTTTTGCTTTTAATATTACTTCTTTCTTTAAATCATCCCAATAACGAAATTTACATAATTAAAAGCGTCAAACTAATTTTAGATTTGCAGACATTTTCAACAGCAAAAAAAAAAAAAGGTTCTTAAGGTATGATTTATAAATGCCATGCATTAAATTTTACGTAATATAATTTTTTTTAAATCAATACGTAAAGGATTGATTTAGGTGGTGGGATTATTCTACGGATGGTGGTGGATTTATTCTACGTTTATTTAAATAAATTCAAATTGAAAAACAAGCACTTAGAGAAATAGGGAAAAACTTAAAACTTATGGACATACTTAATTTAGAATAATTTAAAGCAGATAGTTTACTTTGAATCCAACATTTAATATTTCACTACATCAAACACAATTCTAAGACAAATTGATTTTCCCGTAGGAAACAGACGCTTAGAATTTAAACAACATACTCAAGAAGTCTACTTTTAACTTTTTTCTTCTTCAAAAACTAAAAACAATTCTGTGGAAGAGAGCGAAAATGTAATTTTAAAAAAGTCATCCTTTGTTTGCTTTTCATTTCATCTTGTCTTAAAATATTCAGACGTAGAATTCTTTTTTTTTCTGAAACAAGGAAATAAAAATCTGACTTAATTTTTTTTTTTTTTTGTCAAGTAAAGAAGTTTACTTCGGGAAAAAATCTTCAGTTTTGCTAAGCTCCACTCTCATTACTTTGATATTGAGTGGGTCGGATTGTAAACATTTGCGGCTTATTGCAACTGGACGGAAGATTCTACAAAAAAAAAAAAAAAAACTATTGATTTTGAATTCCGAAGTTAAATCTCAGAAAAACATCGGGCATTTATTGTGAATTCACTGCATGAAGTTAAATCAGCATATATACTTAATGTAAATGGAAGACTGTAGTTAACGTAGTCAGGCATCTATTATATTCTAAGTTTGTTTTAAGTTAAAAGTTTCAAGTATAATTCAGATTTATTTGTGAAAAAGGTGTGTAGTATTTTTATTTTTACAAATATAAATTTTAAAGGGTACATTTCTAATTTGCTAAAATACGATACTTTAAATAAAATTTTATTTAAAGATATTAGTCCATAAAAATGGTATTTAAAATAAAAAAATGTAACATTTGTTAAAATACACTCAGGTTAGATATGGCAAGATATCTGAATGTATACGTTTTCATATTGAAACATTCATATGCGCAATTTATTTTGAGAGTACTTCTAAAAAATATCATTTTATTTGAAATAATGGTGGAAAACTAGAATACTGTACTCTTGAGGAAGTCGCCAATCTTGCAATACGGGATATTTCGCCAAACTTCCTTAGGGTTACAATACTGTAATGTACCGTTAGTTGTTTGGGCAGACAACATGTGCTCTCAAAAGGGCGTCAGGGACTTATTTTTATGAATCGTCGCCAATATCGTGATTGTTTCACGTTATGATAGTTGATAATTTGGCGAAACTTTTTTTTGTTTTTCTCGGGGGTGCTTTTTTACTAAAGAAAAATTATCTAAATTTTTCACCTTTTAGACAGACTTTTTTGGTAAAAATTATATTGAATTAAATTTATTTCATTCTACATATAATACATTCTAAAACCTTTTCAAAAATGCATTCTAAATTTCACTATTTAGCAGAATAGACAGAAATTCTGCAGTCAATCATCAGCAGGGACTCAAAATGTAACTAATAAAATTAAAAATAAGTGTAAGGAATACAATATAAAATTTATTAAAATATATAGTAATATTTTACTTTTAGTTAAAAGACGCTGGTATAAATAATTAACAGAGAAATACTTCACAAAACTTAAAATTTGAATGAAACATTTTAGTTAGCTTACAATTTAGGTAGATTTAATTGCTCAAAAAATAATAGGCTCTTTATAGTATTAGATTGCAATTCAAAGATTATTATGAATTAAAGGATATTTTTAAATAAATGCTAATTATTATATTGTAACTAATTTAAAATTATATCTATTTATTAATTCTGATTCATTAATTTATTTTGAATTTTTAATGTAATTTACTCATTTTAAAACAATTAAAATTACTTAGTAACAAGATTCTTTCTTGTAACTGTGACAATAATCATAAAAATTCCCTTTAGAAAAAAAAAATTAAATTTCGTTAAAAAAGTATTACATATAACGTTCCAGTTTTTTAATATAAATGAATATTGAGATGAAAAAAATATTTTTTTGTCCTTTCAAAAATATAGCTTCATTAGAACAGAGAATAAAATTTACTTATGTCTAGAACGAAATTAAATGTCCACATATTTTTTGAAATAGAAATTAAAAAAAAAAGAGAACTCTGCAGAAAAAAAAAAAAAAGCAAATTACTGTAACATAGTTAACAAATTTGAAACACGTAGGCGTCATTAATTTCAAAAGGAAAAGCGTTTAATTTAATTTTCGGTAGAAAATCTTAAATACATCAAAATATTTCTCAGAAAATTGAAAATAAAAGAGTCTTTTTGAGTCTTCTTACTAAAAAGAGTTTTTTTTTTTTTCATAAAACAAAACGAAAAAGCATTAAACGAAAAACAATTTGCCATCTAATTTAATCTATTTCTCCCATTTTTCTGGGTTTCATTTTTTATTCTGAGCTTTTAATATATCGTTTAAATTCAATAAGTTTTTTTAATATTTTAATTTGCGTCATTCAGTTGCAGTTACGTATATTTATTCTTGTTTATTTATTTATATTTTTTTGCAATCTTGAATAATTAAAAGAGGCCAATCTTTCTTTGTTTATCCTTCTGCAATTAACGTAAATTATTCCAAAAGACTATTTGATTTCAGCAAAGGAAATTAATCAACTCTAACTGCTAAGGTAATTAAGATGAAGCCTTCGTTTCAGAACATACAAAAACATAAAAACAAAAATGAGATATCGCGCTTCCAAGTTCATTATACGAAACGTTCTTAAGAATAAGAATTCTATGAATATTATTTCGAATAAAGTAAGTAACTGACAGTGTATTGTTTTGTGAAAATAATTAATATAATAAACAATCCTTTGTAATTATGTCAGATTTTTCTGGAAATTTACGAAAGGCTTTCTGACCTAGCAGAAATTGGAACAAATTACTCAGTGAAGGAGATTAAAAACGCACCCTAATTTGCAACTAATATTGTTTCTTTAAATGGTTCCATTTATCTTTATTTCCATGAAGTAAGAATTTCTTTGTTTATTTGGTTACGCTATTAAGTCACAATACTATTATACAGTTTGTTCGATAAATTTCCCTTAAATGAGAACAGTTATTAAATGAGATTTGCTACTATGCTCAAATATTGGGATGTTGTATGAGACAATGCGACAAAATTGCAGAATAGGGGCCATTGGGAATTGGCGTCAAAAATTCTTTTTCGCCAAAGAGCGCCCAGAAAATGGTTGTGATTATAAGTGAAGTGAATTGCAAATAGTTAAATAATCCACATTTGGCGATTCATCGCTCAGTTGTCGCCACAAAAAAATCTTAAAACCCAATGGCCCCTATTTTGCTATATGACTGACAATACTTTAAATAATTATACAATATTATCAGTTTTTGAAATAATTCAATTTTTCGTATATAAATAAAAATAAGTATACATCATTTTACGGCTTGCTTATTTCATTGTAATATACAATATATAATTGATGTTATCATTATATATCTCTGGACAAATTATTCATTATTAAGAATAAAATGAATTTATTATGAAAAAAATAAACTTTTTCTTTTTATTTTTAAACGTTAAAATTTATACGTTTTGACTAAAAATTATTTCAAAAAAATAGTTTTGTTACTAAAATGAAAGAGGAACACACAGACATAAAAATAATATTTTTAAATTCGCAATTTTAATTATTGAAAATGTATTTTTAAAATTTTATCATAAAATCATGATATTTTGAAACGGGACAACAAAAATTATAGATTTATGTTATAAATAAATAAATAATAATAAAGTACAAATAATAATAATATAACATAGTAAGTAAATAAATAAAATAATATAGTAAGATTTATGTAATAAATAAACTTATTCCAAGCACAAAATAGAATTTTGGTAAATTATTATTAAATTTAATGGAACCAGTTTGATAATAATACGTCTATGAGTATATTATGACTAACATTTTGACTATAATGAAAAAATTTTTAGATAACTTATTGTACAAAGAAATGTAAAATTAAAAATTAAATCTGATTACGAGTGCATGATTAAATTACAAGTGTAGTGATTAAATGAGGAGTGATTCCAAGTTCGGAGATTTTTCAGAGTTCTCGAGTCTACGTCGAATCTAATTGCCTGGTCTGCGGCAAATGTCACACGGCGTGACCACAAGGGTTTCAATTTGAAAAAAAAAAAGCGGAAACTCCGGCCTATTCAGTCACTTCAGGAAAATAAAAGGAAAACAACACTGGGTTACTCGACGCAGAACTATTTCTCTTTTTCATCTTTTAAGACAATCCACCAAGACGGGGGGCATTGAGGGGGGGGCAGATCACCATACATCTCATTGGAGTAGACATTTTCTCGGTTCGTGATCTATCACGAATCACGATGGAACAAATCATGCGACAGTTCATATTCAATCTGTAGTTGTTTCGACCTGTTAAGGTCGCACGGACATTCGTTAATTTCCAGAATCTTATTATACATGAGACTGATTATCTGCTATCAGATTTGAGTGACAGGCTGTTCTCATTAGTACAAAACATGTAATATAGCTACCCAATACTGCTTGTCTGCTGTCAAATTTGAATGATGGGCTGTTTTATATACTTGTCAAATAACATACATTCCTCTGTGCTGGGAATGAAATGCCAAAACACGTCCGTGGGAAAATGCTACAATATTAATTCATGAGACTAAAAACGTAAATATCTGAAAACAAAGCAATGATATTATGTGTGAACATCATATCATCACATGAGGTTCATGACCTGCCAAAAATATAATGCTTAAAAATAAAGTTGAAAATTGTAAAGTAAGTTCTGTCATTGTGAAATAATTCTAATGTTTATGACAAATGTTAGTTATTATGCTACGAAGACATCAACCAGGTTCAATAGCCACATAAATATAACAAAATCAATAATCACTGCCAATCCAATGTTGTAATGTCATGATATACTATAATATATCTTCCATATCATGAAATATCAAGAACAATAAAGAAAAAAAAATGCCACAATTTTATTAACTTGATTAAAATCTAGACATTGATAAACAATAACCTTATCAAAATCCGTAATGTTCACGTTAAATAGACATAAAACACAATAAATATTTA
This sequence comes from Caerostris extrusa, assembly GCA_021605095.1. Taxonomy (NCBI): domain Eukaryota; kingdom Metazoa; phylum Arthropoda; class Arachnida; order Araneae; family Araneidae; genus Caerostris; species Caerostris extrusa. Next base: position 79,541 of record BPLR01010864.1, read on the forward strand.
TCATCAAAGTTGATAAATAATACCAATTTTAAATAATAAATAAACAATTTTTTTGGGGGAACGTGTTAATTCTTTTGCTGCAAATTACATATGTAATCGCTTTTAAATAGTTGGAAACATTGCTTAAAAATTTGTAACTTTAGAGAATTAATAAATTAAACAGCATAATAAGTAATGTACATTTTCTGAATACGGAATGACTGCATACATTTTATCTTTTAAACATTAGAAATGTAGTTCATCATAACTACTAATTATTTAAATCCGTGCATATCACTGTACACATTTCTATTTCTTCCTTAATTATTATAATTCAACAAGAACCCACGGGAAGCGAAACCACCATGGGAAATGTAACTGCGACAACTGTATTTTCACGAAACTTAATAGAACAGTTGATTCTCATTTGCATCCGTTAGGAACAATCTTAAGTTTCCCGCCATTTCTTAAAAAACAAAGCAAGTCAAATCTCTTTTGCCCAAAAGGTTGACACTGATGTTCTTTTAAAAAGACATTAAACGAAATTATTTCGATCTTTAAGACATTCGCCACCATTTGCCCCATTGTGCTGCTGGAAACCTTTTGAATTATTAAACAGAGAGAATAAATTAAAAGAATCCAAGATGGTGGATTCTTTCTATAGAAAATGGTTTGCGCTAAGCCATGGAATAAATGAGGTTATTTTTAACATTTTTAAACTAAAAGAGCTTCGAACTTTCCTATATATTCGTAATTGAAAGGAAATGAAGCGTTTGGAGTCGAAGTATCGCGGAAACAGCTGCCAAAGACAAGCTGCTTTTTGTCGAATAAAATCGAATGCTTTCAAAATAATGATTAAATTCCTGTCCTTGGCGATTTTTTTATCACTGTGCATTTTTGGTCTTTATTTAAAACGTTTTAGAGGGTATTTCTTTATGCAGCAAACTAGGAGATTATTCGAATTATATGCCATGGATTTGCTAAAACTCTAAATGTGATTTTTAAAAATGAAACGCTGTCAAAATGTCAAACTGCGAAAGAGACTTAATGCACAATGCATGAGATAGATTAACTATTTCAGGTACAGTGAAAAAAAATGTGAATGTTTGCTTTATTAATTAAAATAAATCTTAATGAAAAATAATTAAATTCCGATGGAGAACTATTTACTAATAAATGGAAATAAAGAATTCACACTAAGTGTAAAATAAATTTTTGTATTTGTGATGAATGTAAATGCATTGCGTATGAAAAATTTTCATTAAAAATTTACCGCAAAACATTAAAAATTAATGTCCTAATATATGGACAACGTCTTTATGTATATAATTTTTCTGAACATATGTTTATCACTGAACTCCTCCCTAAACGGCTTGACCGATTTTGATGACATTTTTTGTGTGTGTTCAACAAAACACGCAGAATGTTTTTTATGCCACCCCTTTTTGTTGTAAATCGCCCCCAGATGGTGCTGTAGTATATCTACTTCTATACCGTTCAACAAATCTCTGTGAAAATTGGTAATAATATGTATTCGAGGATGGAAAATAGGTTCGCCCTATCCATGTAATATAACTGTCCCACAATACTGCTTGTTTACTGTAAAATTTGAGTGAGGGGTTGTTGTTCTATACTTGTCAAATAACATACACTATTCGCTGCTCGTAATGAAATGCCAAAACTCTTTCCGTGAAAAAAAAAAAGTGCCACAATTTAACTAACTTGATTAAAATCTAGACATTCATAAGCAATAACATTATCAAAATCAGTAATGTCCACGCTAAATTGATAATAAATATTTATTGTGTTTTTGTCTAAGCTGATAAATAATACTAATTTTAAATAATAAATAATTGGGGGAGGGGGACGTGTAAATTCTTTTGCTACAAATTACATATATAATCGCTTTTAAATAGTTTGAAAAGTTTGCAACTTTTGAGAACTCATAAATTATACACCATACTGGGTAATGTATATTTTCCAAACACGAAATGGCTGCATACATTTTTATCTTTTAAACAGTTAGAAATATGCTTCACCAAATTATTAATTATTTAAATCCGTGCAAATCACTATGCTCATTTCTGCCTCAATTATTATAATTCAACAAGCACCATGAGAAGTGAAACCACCATGGGAAATGTAACTGCGACAACTCTATCTTCACGAAACATTAATATGAACAGTTGATTCTCATTTGCACCCGTTAGAGACAATCTTAAGTTTCCCGCCGTTTCCGCAAAACAAAGCAGAAGCCGGAAATCTCTTTTGCCCAAAAAGGATGACGCTGATGTTCTTTAAGAAGACATTAACAGAAATTATTTCGACCTTTAAAACATTCGCCCACCATTTTCCCCGTTGTGTTGCTTTCCGAAACCTTTGAATTATTAAACAGAGAGAATAAATTAAAGATTCCAAGATGGTGGATTCTTCCTCAGAAAATGGTTTGCTTCAAGCCATGGAATAAATAAGGTTATTTTTAACATTTTTAAACTAAAGAGCTTCGAAAACGTTCCGAAATATTCGTAATTGAAAGGAAATGAAGCGTTAGGGAGTCGAAGTACCGCGGAAACAGCTGCCAAAGACAAGCTGCTTTGGCGAATAAAATCGAATGCTTCTCAAAATAATAATGATTAAACTCCTGCCCTGGCACGATTTGATTTTATCACTGTGCTTTTGGTCTTTATTTAAAACGTTTTAGATGGTATTTTTCTGCAGCAAACTAGGAGGTTATTCGAAATTATATATCAGGTATTTCCTAAAACTTTAAATGTGATTTTAAAAATGAAACGTTGTCAAAATGTCAAACTGTGAAAGAAAAGAAACTTAATACACAATACATGAGATTGATTAACTTCTTCAGTACATTGAAAAAATGTGAATGTTTGCTTTTTTAATAAAAACAAATATGAAACAATAATTAAATTACGATGGAGAATTATTTACTAATAATGTAAATAAAGAATTCCTTCTATCCGTCTAACTCCCGTCCAACTGATTAGAATTAAATTCTTGGCACGTAACAATACAAGTATCGCTCTATCGGAAAAAAAACTTTCCGTCTAACTGATTAGAATTAAAGATTCCTTCTTCAAACTGATTCTGAAAACGAAAGAACGAAGAGAGAAAATGAAAAGAATTTTCCAATAAGACAGAGAATCGCTTTTCAGAAATGCTCAAAGGGATTTTTACCTAGAAATTCTTCTTAAAGATTTTCTTTAAATGGAAAGAACTTTTTATTTTTGCCTCACAATCCAAAAGTCGAAGCTTATAATTGCAATTACTCTTTTAAGTAATTACCAAGAAAATGAGCGTTCAATTAGTTCTTTTCTTTAACTTTTGAAAAATCCATAATGATATTTGTTTTTAGAAGAA
>BPLR01010865.1:0-59259 GCA_021605095.1 Caerostris extrusa
TATTAAACCGGGACCTACGATTTAAAGAGGATTCCGAACCACTACAAACATCCATTGAGTCACCGAGACTCGAACCCGAAAACGGTGCTGAGCGCCACACATAAAATATCACTCAAAAGGACTGATTTGTTGTTAATTTTATACATCTATTTAATAGATTTTTTTTTTTAAGAACATTTTAAATAAAACACTATATGAAAATTAATAAGATTTAGAGTATAATATTTAGAGGATATAACCTTTTAATTATATAAATATTCACATTTTAAATATTTTTATGGCAAACATTGCTGTTTATCAAGATGGTAGTCAGCATTAATTGTACAATAATTTAAAAAAAATTATTAATTTTCATGATAAATTATTTAAAAGATATAGCAAAATCATCCATTTTAAGGATAATGGCGCTTCTCACAAACAGAATGACACCTTTTGTCGTGTGATTTGTTTTTCTAACGGACATTTTTCTTTTTTTCATCTAATTGTTTTTAGTTTTGTAGTTTGCATGTATAACAGGTGGGATGAAAAGATCGTAGGCCGGACAACAGATGGCGCTAGTATTAAATTCTATGATTTTTAGTTAGCCCTAACCTTCAAAAGACACGTGCATAAATTTGACAGCTGTTGCACTATTAGTATCTCTGAGTTATAACATTTTAGTGGAAACAACTTTTGTTGTTAGTTTGAAAAAAATGGATCAAAGGAATTTCTTGTTAATAAAGCATTGCTTTTTGGTGAAAAGAAATACTATTGATGCCGAGGCTTGGCTTGATAAACATTACATCCGGACTTTGCGCCAGGAAAATCAGCCATGGGGGGAGCCGGTTTGCTAAGGTTTAAACGAGGCGAAATGAGCACCGTGGACGATGCACGCAGTGGACGCCAGGGGGCTGTTACCGGCGAAAAACATCAAGAAGTCCACAAAGCCGTTTTTCACCGATAGTAATGAAGTGAGTTGATTAAGGTTGAGACCTAAAGATATCAAAGAAAGGAACGTGTTGGACATATGTGAATGAATATTTGGATAATGCAGCTCTGTTCAAAGTGGGTGCCCGCGCGAGCTCACAATCGAGCCCAAAAAACAACAACTTGAATGGATGATTCTAAGCAGTGTTTGGGTTTGTTCAATCGTGATAAGCCCGAATTTTTGCGTCGATATGTTTGCGTCGATAACCGTTGACAATGGATGACACATGGCTCCATATTACACACCGGGTCAATCGACAGTCAGCCGAGTGGACCCATGTGATGAACGCTAAAAAATGCTATAACTCACATACTAATAGTGCAGCAGCTATTAATTTATACATGTCTTTTGAAGGTTAGGGCTAACTAAAAATCATATGGATTTAATACTAGTAGCGCCATCATGTGTCAGCCTACAGGGTTCATGTCAAAGCCCAACTGTTAGCACTATAGGCATTGAAGGCCACTGATCCATTTAGAGGATTCTTTATGATATATATATATATATATATATTACACAAACAACAAGTAGTAATTATTTAAGCTTAGAAGCGAATTTTAAATGATACTTAACATCATACTGAGAAAGATTTTTACTGTTGCATTAATAATAATGTGCGTTTTCTTTTTTAAAACAAAAAAATTATGAGATCTACATTTGTATACATTTATACATGAAAAGCACATATTTCTATTCTAATGAAAAAAATCATTCTATTCTTTTGCTGACGACCAAATAGAACGCATTGTCTAAAAACATCAACTTTTCTCAACATTAAGCAAGCGTAGAAATAGATCACATCAGATTAAAAGAAAATACTTCTTTTTTTCTATTGCTGGCGTAATTTCCAAAATTAAATTTAACTGCAACCGAATGACTCTTGTGTCCTATTCTTTTATAATTTGCTCGACTTGGTGAAACGAACCGTTATTCATTCGAAATAATCATTCAAACGTTATTTTTTCCTAATAAAAACAAATGTCCTAGATCTGTTCCCTGCCATAACGGGGCATCGAGACAAAATTTCATTTCGAAAATATTTTCTCCAAATTGACTGCAATGGAGAAAGAATGTGGAAATCATAATTCATTTTTGATGTTGGCATTATCTTCAAAGCAAAAAAAATGGCTTTTAGCACAATGTTTTTTTAAAAGAAATGAGGTCCTTACCCTGTCTTGACAATGGGCAAGAAAGGATTGCATCCATTTTTTCTTTAAAAAAGTTCTGATCCCACCGTAAATAAATATATTCAATACAATTGCATTTTATTCTCAAGTGGTGAAATACATTTATTTTGGGAGCAGATAATGCATTTGTGAATTATTGAAACATCAAGCAGGATGTTTTCAAAATAAGTATAGCCAAAGTCAAATGCCTGCAAAATAAACAAATTACACACCCAAGAAATATCATACCCATGGTGGAAGTTTTATTATTACGTGAAAAATCACTAAAATAACTTTTGGTAAAATATTTATCTTATATTTAAACAAGATTTACATAATAAGTATGAATCATTAAAAATGTTTGTAAATACATTCTGCAAACCAGATACCAAGGATAATTCAAAAGTCTGCACAGAAATTGGAACTCTAAAAAATAAAAATGTCAGAGTTATCTTACACACTGTAGAATTATCATACACATCTTGAAGAAGAATATGCAGATTACGCAGGAGATACCACCAGATGAAAGCGCGATGGTACGCGTCACAATGACGAGAGTCGGCAAGAGTCGTGCTTTGCGGTCGCCATGATCAACATGGAGTAGAGAGCATGCGGCGTGGCGGACTCCTGCGGCAGTGGTCTGGTGTGGCTGCTTCCCGACGAGTCCTCAGGTTTGGTTTGCGTATCTTTCTGGTTCATCGCCGGATCTTTCATAACGGAGAGCGCCAGGTACCGTTCACCACCAAAGGAGTGTGAAGAAACACCATTGGAAACGGCTTACCGCATACGGTGGTGCAGGATGGCTCGTTTGGGGGAGGGATTATTCTTGGTTCCAGAACTGACCTGCATGTTCAGAGTGTAACGTGTTGGGTCACATCTATCGGGATGTCATTCTGGAACAACATGTACGTTTGTTTCAGGGCGCCATGGGTGCTGAATTTCTGTTTTTGGATGACAACGCCCCGTCCTCACCGTGCACAAACAGTGTAGACGAATACCTTCAATTGGAGGATATCACCCATGTAAGTTGTGCCCAGCATACTCACCGGACTTGAATCCAGCCAGAGCAGTATGGGATATGTCCGGCCGACGAATGCAGCCCGTCAACCCCCTCCCACCTGTCACCACGGAACTCGGGAGGGCATTGCTTGTTGAGTGGTGTAATTTCCCAGATCAGATTGATAATTTGATACTCAGCATGCCTAGGCGTTGTAAGGCCTGTATTGCATCGTCAGGAGACATACTCCGCCATTATAAATACTAACCATGTTATACTGTTTTTGTATTAGGTTCTTTTTTGAAATTTGCTCCAGGGAGTAAAGAATCGCAATTTTTATTAATTGTGAAACATATGGCATCTTTTGTCTTACCTTTTTGTTTGATAAATAGACTTTACAAATAAGTCAAATTTGTTTTGCTTCTGTCTCTTTCTTTGCCTGAACTTCATTATCCTTAATTTATGGACATGAGTGTAAATAGACTCTACAAATAAGTCAAATTTGTTTTGCTTCTGTCTCTTACTTTGCCAGGATTTCATTATCCTTAATTTATGGACATGAGTGTATTTTGAAGTATTGTAATGTATTTAAATATTTTTTTTTGGTTATCATCATATTTTTATCTCGTGGTCAACATCAGAGAAAAATCGCTTCAACACACATCTATTTATTTAATCTTAATATTTAAAACAACAAATATTATTTCAAAAATTGTCATATAGTATATTATTTATTATCATGTGTGAACATGATGTTGTCCTGGTTAGGTCCATGACATAAACGAGAGTCAAGCAAATGAAACTCCATTGCAAATTTTGTGGAAAATAGTACTGGGCTCCTTAAATCTTGAAATGATTCATGAATAGCAGATTTATTCTTAAGGAATTTTCTGGAGAATTTGGCTTTCTTGGGAGTGTTTTGTAGTATAGTTTTGAAGCACTTTCATGTTTTGGGATGGGATTTAAACATTTGTATTTCCAATGGCTATAAGTACTCATTGGTGCGTTTATCAATTCCATTCAATTCAATCCAATTCCACCAATCCAATCCAATCAATCCAATTCCATCAATTCTTTTAAAATTATATTCTATTGAATTGTAATCTTTTAAATTATATATTCTTATTGAATGATATGAATCCTTTTTTAAATTATATTCTTATTGAATATATGAATCTTTTTAAATTATATTCTTATTGAATTATATGAATCTTTTATTGAATTATGAATTCTTAAATGTAATATAATTATAGAATCTTTTTAAATTATATTTTATTGAATTATATGAATCTTTTTAAATTATATTCTTATTGAATTATATGAATACTTTTAAATGAACTGTATTGAATTATATGAACTTTTTTTTATTCCTTTTTATTATTGATGGCCATTAAACCAGTGTTTGAGTTACAAACTGCGATGATATATTTGTAGATATTTAATCTCTATGTGGGATGAATTATCGCTTGCCTTTAGGGGTTCGGATAATTACACTGTATATATAGATATATATATATATATATATATATATATATATATATATATATATATATATATATATATATTTATATATACAGTGTAATATATATATATATTATATATTATGCTTCAGTTCTTCCAGAATCAGAAAAAATATTTAGTTTGCATCTATCAGTTTTCTATCAGGAAAATCTCTTTATTTAGTACCAATAGTAATTCTTGTGTCTTAAGAAAATCTTTTTGTACATATTTGAATGCTATCTAAGAAAAAAATAATAATTCATTTTTGATTAAGATTGATCTATAATTAGATATAATTTATTTATTTTCATCATAAGGTTAATCATTTGTTATTAACAGAATGAACTGATGTATTACTTCCTGCTATCTTTTTATAGTTATTTTATGCAGAAGTTATATTAGGAAGATTATTTATCTTATAAATAAAAGCAAGCACTTCAATTTCTTTTGTTTATTTATGTTTTATTTAATTATGTTTCCTGTTGTTAGTTAAATGTACTTAATTCAATTAATTTGCTTTGATATATTCCATAATTTATGGCAAATCCATCATTTCAACAACCATAAATTTGTTGCCAACGAAAAAATTATAATTGCTAATACAATTTTTGTTTCGTGTAATGGCAAGCAAAATTGGCTTTTTATGTTCTGTATAAATAATTGATTTTTTTCAAATAATTATCTAAATCTTTACATTGAGAATATAAATAAAATTAACTTTGTATTATGAATGCAAAGAATAATTGGCCTTAACAGTTCAAGGAGTTAGATTTGTGTTTATAATCTTTCTGTTGGAATTCGTAAGCAAAATGTTTTAATACTTATATAATTAAATAGTGCTTAACTATACAAACTATTAATTATACAAACAGTTAATTAAAATTTTTCTCCAAAATGTTTTTTAGTTACAGTATTTATCATTGAGTTTATTCTTAAAAACTAGAAATTCAATTATTTTTTGTTATTCTTTTTGTATTAGTTTTAAATTCAATAATTTTTATGAATTATTATTTTATATATTATTATATTTTTTGATTGATTTTTTTTATTTTTATTTTTTTTTTATTTACTTTTTTTCTTTACTGTATTATATTATTTTTATTGATTTTTTACTGTATTATTTTTTATTTCGTATTTTTCACTGTATTATTTTTATTTTATTGATTTTTTACTTTTAATTTATTATTTTTTGCTGTATTATTTTATTTTTTTCTTGATTTTTTATTTTATTAGTTATTTTTTTTTCTTATTTTTAGTGATTTTTTTTATTATTTCGTTTTATTTTATTTATATTAAATCTTGAGAATACAAAAAATAAATTACTAATAAAATAAAGGCGTATTGCTCTTATTTTTATATTAAAAAAATAATCACTGAATCCTAATTTAAGAATGTTAATTTACAAATATTTTCACGAATTGACACTAAAAAAAAACGAAAATATGTGTCTTATTAAACAATAATAAGTTATTTTTTTCATTAACATTATACAATATAAAAGCAATGCGAACTTATTATGCTAATAAAAAAATCTTTAAAGAATGCTTCAAATTAGATCGAAATTCATGTATTTTTTTTCCCATTTTGAAGCTGTTTCAAGATTTTTAATTAATGTTTTTTTGTCCCTTTATTTATATCTCAAAGTATTATATGATAAGAATTTTAATCTTACTTCGTTAAGAAAAAAAAATGCAGATATTTATTTATTAATTACTATCGAGGAATGTAATTAAATGTACATTTTTCATTATCTCATTTTGGTTGAGAAAATAGGGTTTGTAGTTATGTTTATAAATTATCCATACTCTTATACTGAAATGGATATTTTCATGTCCAATTTTAATACATTTTATAAAAATAAGTAAAATAGATCATAAAAATTCAGTGAATAATAACAAAATCTACTAAATAAATATAATGATAGTTTTATTTATATAACAAATCAGTTTTGAAAAGAAGGGTAAACTATATAAATAAAGGTGGATGATGAGTGGTTGAATCTATATTACCATAGTTCTATCGATATCACCGCGTTCGTATTGTCGTAGCATATTAATATATTTTACACCTTTTAACCATTGAATATACCTTTTCAATATTTTATTTAGTAAGATATTTTTGTTTTTAATTTATTTCATTGGCGCAACAGTCCCATGGTGGGCCAAGGCTGTTTTATCTACTGGCTGATTTTGTGACAGGAGAGGGCTTTTTTTACGGTGTAGGAGTGTCCGGCTTGTCTTGCCTAACGCTCTACTGTCATGTTAGACAAAGAGCTATGGTTCAAAGTGGATTCCGAATCATAACAAACATCCATGCCAAAACCAGGATTCGACCCTAAAGCCTTTGGTACCAACGTCCACATAATGGAGAAGACACAAGAATGTCTTGCAATTACAGTCGGGATGCCTTTTTGGCATTTATAAACTTTTTTTTCCAAGACTTCCCAAAACTGTTACAGTCATAATATCTTTTGTGAAGGATGTTATCATGCCGAAATAACATGCTCTATCATAATGTTTTTCAAAAACCTTAAAAGTGTTTGCCTATATTCTGAGATACCTCAACCTAAAACAACACAGACTGGAAGAAAATAATCTTTTAAGTACATTTTAAAACTATTAAGAAAAATGTTTTTCCATTATTTAAAAAAAGTTTAAACAACACTCTTTCTTTAATATAATGACTCTTATTCTTTCTTTATATAAAAGCTAAAAAAAAAAAAAAAAAAAAAAATACAACCTCCACATTTAGTTTACAAGATAGAAACAAAATAATGTAACTTTGAGTGGTTTGTTGAAAACAGGAAAGAACCCATAACGTTCTTCAAAAAATGATGACTATCCTTAGAAGTATGTTTTTATCTTTCAGCAAGCTGTTTTACCCGGAAGAACAGCACCCATGATTTCATCTGTCTGTTCTTCAATTTCTCCTGTTGTATCTCCTTTTCAGAGCAATGCGTTTTTAACCTGTCATTCCGTTTCGGAATTTCTCTTTTCAACCACTATTCAAGATGTCATCAATCGTTTGAAGCTTTCTAATTTCGAGCATTTATGAAACAAACAAAGGATTTTGAATTGAACAAAGTATTTTTTTATACTTTTTTAAAGATCTCTTGCGTGTTGGTGTTTTAAAATAATTTATGACAGTTTACGGAAAGTTTAATTTAAATCAAATAACATACAGGCTACTGTTCATAATCTGTATCACAAATTGCGGCATGATGGCCTTTGGCACCATAGGCTTCAGATTTGAATCTAGCGGCAGCATGGATATTTGATAGTGGTTCAGAATCCACGTTAAACAGTAAAGTCCTATTTTTTAATTAGCCTAAAGTGTGCATAAAATGTAGCTACAAACCAACCTTTAACAAAAACAAAACAAACCAAATCACCGTAGAACTACTATCCAAACCAAACAAATCACCGTAGAGCGACAAACCAAACATTTATCATAATGCTTTTGAGAATCTTAACATTTTTGGCTATATTCAGAAATACTGCAATAGAAAACAACGCTCATTGGGAAAAAAATAATCATGTTAAAAATATTTTAAAACTATTCAGAAAAATGTCTTTTTCATTATTTATAAAAACATGTTTAAACAACCACTCTCTCTTTAATATAATGACTCTTATATTTTTCTTACAAAAAAGTTAAAAAACTACCATAACATTTATTTTAAAAGATATTAACAAACTAATGTATAATTTCAGTGGAATGTTGACAGACAGGCAAGAACCCATAACGTTCTTCAAAAAATGATGGCTGCCCTTAGTAGTATTTTTTTATCTTTCAGCAAGCTGTTTACCCGGAAGAATGATTTTATCCGTCTGTTCTTCAATTTCTTCTGATATTTGTTGTGCCTCCTTTTCGAGCAATGCGTTTTTAACCTGTCATTCTGTTGCGTAATTTCTCTTTCAACCACTAATCCTGCTGTCATCAATCTTTTTGGAGCTTTCTAATTTCAAGAATTTATGAAAACTCCTTTTGAAACAGAGATTTTTATACTTTTTATTTAAAGATCTCTTGCGTGTTGGTATCTTTAAAAGAATTTTTGATAGCTTACGGGATTTATAAAAAAATTTAAATATAATCAAATAACATACAGGTTATTGTTCATAAAATATTTTCTGGTTGGTATTTTTGCCATGATGGCCAAATGGTTAGCACTCTGGCATTTGGTACCATACGCTTCAGACTCGAATCCTGGCGGTGGTATAGATGTTTGTGAGTGGTTCGTGATCCACGTTAAACTGCAGGTCCCGGTCTAATTAGCCTAAAGTGTGCAAAAAAATGACCGTTGAACGACAAACCTGGCGGGTAGAGTTTTTGCATACCGTATTTTGGACGTCCGTTAGCTTTTTTCTCCCTAGCGCGCATGCTCATAGGAAACATTATTACAGATACGCATGCGCAATTTCCTATGAGCATGCGCACTAGGGAGAAAAGCTAACGGACGTCCAAATACGGTATGCAAAACTCTCTATTATTTGTTCGAAAATGACAAAAAGTCATGTAATTTAATTTCACGGATTGCACGGATGAATCTATTTTGTTTGAACCAATTTTTATATATTTGGTTTTGTTTGAGTCAATGCAATTCTATTATCTTTTTTGGCGTTTAAAATGGCTATAGAAAAAGAAAAAGGCCATGAATGTCATGAGAAGAATGTCAATCGCAAACAGAACACAATTTCAACTAAATGATCCATTCGCGGACCGTAATTTGAGAATTGTTGTTTTTGTCTTGGATTACAATAAAGCTTTATGAGCATATATAAGATTGTGCTTCATGAAAAATAATTGATTTTTTTACATAGCATTTTATTGCCTTTTTTACAATTAAATTTATTACATTTTACATTATCTTTTTTATATTTACATTAAGTAAAATACGGAATTTATTATTCTCTATTCGTTGTGATATATATATATATCACAGGCGTTATCACTCGCTACAGGCATATATCACTCGGCGCCACAGGTTTTGGATTAGAGTACCAGCGGTGCCATGGATGTTTGTAGTGGTTCGAAATAATCGTCTTTTAACCGTTAAGTTCCAGTCTATTAAGATAGAGCGTTGGGCGTAGGGCTGACAACCCAACCTTATAAAAACATCTCCTATTTCGAAATCTGCCGGTATTTTCCCACCATAGGGCTGTTGCGCCACTGATGATGATGATGATGATGATAATTTAATATAATATATAATAAAATATAAATAGTTTATATTATTATTAGTTTTTTTTGTTTGTTTGTTTTGTTGTTGCTTCTTATCCCACTTGGCTGGCCAAGCCCACGAGCCCATACGTGCTCATGATTGAAGGGGGAGGAAGCAGCTTCTGTTGTGATGGAGCACCCGTAGGTAGAAGTCTGACTTTGGCTCCGTGACGCTCTTACAGTCATAGTAGGAGACCGGGAACTACGGCTTAAAGTGGATTCCGAACCACTACAAACATCCATGGCACCGCCGGGATTCGAAACCGAAATCTGTGGCACCGAGCGCCAGAGCGCTAAGACACTCGGCCATTCAGGTCCCAAATTTGTGAGTGCCAACGACACGCGGGGTTCCCAGGTGGTCACCCACCCAAGTACTGACAGCCCCCAATGATCGGTTTTTTTATAAAGTTATTATTAAATAAATAAATAAAAGACCAATTTAAGCTTTAAAATGAATTGATTTTTTTGTCGCTCTACGATCTTTTTTTCGCACATTAGGGCTAATTGGAGTTGGACTACAGCTCATTAAAGTGGGTTCCGACCCATCAACAAACATCCATGCTGCTACCGGGATTCTAACATGAAATCTATCGTATCAAAGGCCAGAGCGCAAACAAATTGGCCATTAGGCCGTTGGCAACAAATGAAGCCTTTTAAAATAAATACCAACAAAATAACTCGTTACTGTATTTTGCAGGTACCTTATCATCAGGCTTTGAAATTACTGAAGTACTGTAATAATACTGTAGCATTTCGAAAAGACGATAAACATTTAAAACAAGTAATATAAAAAATTTCTTTAATGTCGATTCCTACTTTTTTCACTCTATTGCAATAAAGTCCTTTACGAATAAAGTTGAAATTTTCCTCTTACCTCTGGTGCCATCTATTATTAGACACATGCAACTTAAATTTAAAAAAAAATTAATTAAATAAATTTAATTAATGAATTAATATTTGAAAAAAATGCATTAACATCCAGTGTCATCTACTACAAGTTCAGAAAAAATGTATTTGAAACTTGGTGGATGAATAAAAAGTATTTTATCAGCGATTGAAAATTTGAACAAGATATATATAGGGAAAGTGCGAACTAATAGTAGGAATTGAAAAAGCACTGAATCTTTTCAGTTTCCCAATAGCAACACTGATAAAATCGCATTTGCACAGTAGCGGACTCCTTACTGTCTTTTGCGTGCATGTCACCCGTTGAGTTGTCAGTGTCATCGACCATCGTGTGGCAGTGAATTAAATGGATTGCCAATTATGAAATGAGGAGATTTGATGCCTCCGCCCAAAGATGGATGATGGTGCAGAAATTCCTCCAGAACTATGCATCATTCATGTGTCTGCAATAATGAGTGGAATTCAGTACTGATATACATGCTCGTGCACTTCAGACAATTTAACATTTCTAATGGCAATTGTTAAATGCCTTCCTTTTCTCTTTTCAATGCCAGCTCTATGTTCAACGACTTCATGTTTTTCTTTAATTGTTTTAGAACAGTGAAGTGTTTAAATCATCAATTGTAGACTATTGATTTTCTAGATGGTGGAGTTTAATGCCCAGAGGATCTGAGACAAATTGGTCCGCTTACTACAAGTATTGTGGTCCCATAAGATTCCCACTTAATTTATTCCATGATTTAAATCAAAATGCTTCTGTCTCAAATAAGTTATTCTTAATGAAATTAATTGAAATGGAATTAATTCATTTAATTCTATTTACGGCGATAATTCTTTTTTAATTTAATTTCGCAAAAAGTCACTCCATTTTTTTTATAACTATGCAGTTATTGA
This sequence comes from Caerostris extrusa, assembly GCA_021605095.1. Classification (NCBI taxonomy): domain Eukaryota; kingdom Metazoa; phylum Arthropoda; class Arachnida; order Araneae; family Araneidae; genus Caerostris; species Caerostris extrusa. The sequence continues at coordinate 11,651 of BPLR01010865.1, forward strand.
TTATGAGCAAATATGGTATGCAATCAAAATAAAACCAAACATATACTTTAAAAAAGAATCTACGGGAAGAAATAGCTGTTGCCAAAGTCGAATAGGGTGGAGTTTTTAATTTTTCTTTTTCTTCGCTTTTGCCCAATTAAATTTTCTTCTTTAGTTTACCATCCCCCCAGCTTTTGTCACTTTCATCTACGAGACCGATCAAGAGAAACATGCCTAAAGAACAATGTTCCCTATTACCGAGTAAAGTAAACTCCAATCCCAGTATCGTACTTTATTCTCATTTGCAATTGTTTATTAAGTGCACTAAGTGAGAGATGGCGGCAAATGTGGGGTAGTTCCCCCTAAACGTCCTCCCGGAAAGCACTGCTCACCTTTTTCAACTACACGGAGCAGAAGTCAGACTTCTACTTACGGATGATCCGGGGACCTGAATGGCCGAATGGCTAGAGCTCGGTACCACAGATTTCGGGTTCGAGTCCCGGCGGTGCCATGTATGTTTATAGTGGTTCGAAATCCACTTTAAACCGTAGGTCCCGGTCTAATAGTATTGTAGAGTGTTGCGGGGGCATTGTTACTCCGCATCCGTGGCTTATCTTCAAGTTACACGCTCCTTGGGTAATGCAAAGTGAGTAACGTCTTGTGCAGCGCGTAAGGCATCAAGACAGCTGTCTAAGTGTTTGCCAGCTGCATTAGAAGAAAAAACACTTACAGGTGATCCTCCATAAACAGAAGCTGTATCCCTCTTCCCTCTTTTCATGAGAGAAACAACAACAACAAGTAATAGATGTAAGAATATAATTAACAGTTTTAAAGTTTAAAAGAAGAATCCCTACTCATCCTTTTTCCCTCACCGAGTCTAAATCTGGTTCAAGATATATTTTAACCAGTTATCTTTTTTATAACGCGTACAAGATTTGAGAATTTTTATCTTGATTTAGTAGTGGTAGTGACGACATCGAAGCAAGCTGGTTAGTAAGTTCAGACCAAAATTCGATGCTGTGACGGTGTTTCCATTTCCATCCAAACTGCAGCAATAAACTACGCTCAAACCTTTCACTCGCTAATGTGAACGGCTCTCAAAAGTTCATTCACACCAATGTGTGAAGCGACGAAGTATCTATTGACAGAGAAGAAATTTTTTCCGATCCGTTCTCACCAAATTAGCATGCTTTACATCGAATGAAGTTCCAGTTACTTCCACTAGATGGCTGTTTCGATTGTTTATTCTGAGCTGGGAAAACTCCATATGAATTATTGTATACATAATTATATACTTAATGGGGCCTGAATGGCCGAGTGGCTAGCGCTCTGGTGCTCGGTACCACAGGTTTCGGGTTCGAGTCCCTGCGGGGCCATGGATGTTTGCAGTGGTTCGGAATACACTTTAAACCGTATGTCCCGGTCCTAATAGGATCGTAGAGCGTTGCGGGGGAATTGTTACTCCGCGTCCGTATCTTCAAGTTACGCGCGCCCCCTGTGTAATGCAAAGTGAGTAACGTCTGTGCAGCGCTTGCCTTAAGGCATCCAAGACCAAGCTGTCTAAGTGTTTGCCAGCTGCAGTGGAACAAAAAAGTATACATATATACTTAATCACTATCTCCATTATTTATATACTTAATCACCTTGGATTTAAAAAAAATTGATAATCTTTTGCAAGTAGCGAACATAACAATTTTTTACCCAAAAAAGGTGCCCATGAAGTTATTCTTTGTTGTTGTTGTTCCCATTTGATTAACAGCAACAACTAGAACTAACTACTATGTATCAGATCGTAATTGGCTCCACAGCCCATGGCGGCAGATTTCGTGACAGGAGATGTTTAATTTTTACGGGATAATGTTGTCAGCCGTATGCTAAACCCCTCTGGCAGTCGTAGTAGACCAAGACCTTCGATTTAAAATGAATTCCGAACCCCTATAAACATCCATGGCACCGCCGAGACTCGAACCGAAACCTGTGGCACCGAGAGACAGAGAGGTAGTCAGTCGGCTATCAGGCACTTGAAATTACCCCTTTCCTGTTGTAGATGAAATGTGATTCAACAAAGTAACGGTGGTCTGACTGCCAATTAGCTAGCGCTCTGATATTTGGTGCTTCAGGTTCGAATCCTGCTGGTGGCATCATTTTTTGTTCGTGGTTCGGAATCCACTTTAAACTGTAGGTCACTTGGATATCACATCATGTTGAATCTTCACAGTTTATCACATCACGTTGAATTATCACAGTTTATCACATCACGTTGAATCATTCCAATTTATCCCATCGCGCTGAATTATCACAATTTATCACATCGAAGGGCAAAAGCTCACCTTTTTGTCAGAAAATGGAACTTTTATAATGAACTTATCTCATTTTTATTTATTAATTATTTTTAAATATATAAAGATGCCAATTTATTTTTTCAATTCCTTCTATTAGCTCACACTCTCCCTATGTATATCTTGTTCAAATTTTCAATCGTTCTTAAAATACATTTTATTCATCCACTCAAGTTCAAATACATTTTTTTTAACTTGGAGTGGATGACACTGGATGTTAATACAGTTTTTTCAAATATTAATTCAGTAATTAAATTTAATTAATTAATTTTAGTTTTATATGGGGAGAAATATTCATATATTCACGCTGCTCTTTCTTCTCATTTGCTCATCTTTAATTAATTAATAATTAGTTTAATCTCTTTTTTTCTCATAAATAATTATTAATTAATTAATGATTATTAATTTTTTTTCATTCAATTATTAATTATTTTTATTCATTTACTTATTAATTATTATTATTTTTATTATCAAATATTTTTATTATTCATTTAATATATATTATTCAATTTTTAAAATAATGTAACTACAAATTGAAATAATATAAAAATCGTCTGATTTTAATTTAGCTTATTTTTCTGGAAATTATTATTATTCTTAATTTTTTACGTTTGAAATTTGAAACGATCGTGTTTGAAAGTATTCTTGTTAATGTATTCTATATTTTTAATTTTAAATGATCAAAATTTTTAATTAAATTTGAAATATAGCTTAATATATTTGCTTTTATTATTTTTATCGTATGTATTTGTTTTTATTATATTTGCTTTTATTATTTTTATCGTATGTATTTGTTTTTATTATATTTGCTTTTATAATTTTGCTTTTATTATTTTGCTGTAATTCGAGATTGCTGTTCTTTTTTCAATTCCTTCTGTTAGCTCACACTCTCCCTTTATATATCTTGTTCAAATTTTCAATCGATCATAAAATACTTTTTATTCATCCACACAAGTTCAAATACATTTTTTTTAACTTGTAGTAGATGACACTCGATGTTAATACAGTTTTCCAAATATTAATTCAGTCATTAAATTTAATTAATTAATTTTAATTTATTTTAGATTTAAGTTGCATGTATCTACCAATAGATGGCGCCAGATAAACTTCAAAAAAATGAATGAAAATTATTTATAAAGGACTTCCTGCAATACGGTGAGAAAAAAAGAAAGAATTGACTTAAAATTTTTTTATATTACTTGTTAATAAATCATTTTTAAAAATATGAAATATATTGAAATCATAGTTCAAAACAACACTTCATCTAACTTAACTTAAAAAAAATAAAAGATTAGATTAAAAAGAAGCTAAACTTAAAAGCCATCTCATGTCGCCATGTGTCAGAGACACTCTGCTCTTACTAAGAGGAGAGTCAACAATCTACTGCAGTCCTGTTTTCGAAGCAAATGAGTCTTGTTATTTTAGGATCACATCAACATCAAGCTAACGGAAACTGCGAACTCGTTGCCATTTTCGATGGCTTAATACCGTCGGCAGTAGTTTATGACGGCCGCTCATAAAAAGCCTCCTTTGCAGGATGTCGCCTGCAATGATAGTCTAGAAAGTTTAATGTCGGAACGAAGTGTTCGTTGAGTTGAAGAGTGGTTTATTTAGGAAGGAAATAAGTGTTAGCTGAAATTTGAAAATTGAAATTATTTATTAGATTTTTAATCGAGTCAATTTGGGAATGAATTTAATTCATTTAATTCGTAATATTTTTTTATGAAAAGTTAATAAAAGTTATCAGAGTAGAAATTTAGTAGTGTAAAGTGTGTAGAAAATGACTGTTCAGCGACAAACTAAACCACCCAAATAATGAGTTCTGGATAATGTCGAATCTGCTACAATTGATCACATCACGTTGAATCATCACAATTAATCACATCTCGTTAAATCATCACTAATCACATCAAGTTTAATTATCACATTTAATCACATCACGATGAGGCCTTCATAGATTATCACATTACGTTGGATCATCATAATGTACCACATCAAGTAGAATCATCCCAATGTATCACATCACGTCATCTACATCATCATTTTTATCACATTGAAGGACTTAATCTCACTATCACTTATGAGTAAGGTATTTTGCCAGAATATAATGAAACTTATCTAATTAACGCACATCATTTTATTTATGTATTATTATTATTTTATAAATATAAAACATATTTTGGAGCAAATCGTCTTAAAAATAATATAAACAAATTAGAATCATAAGTTTCAAACAACACTTCATCTAACCGATCTTATAAAAAAATAAAAGATCAGATTAAAAAAAAACTTCCCAGAACCTAAAAGCAACAAGACTTAGAAGCCATCTCATGTCGCCATGTGTCAGAGACACTCTGCTCTTACTAAGAGAGGAGAGTCAACAATCCACTGCAGTCCTGTTTTCGAAGCAAATGAGTCTTGTTATTTTAGGATCACATCAACATCAAGCTAACTTGGAAACTGCAAACCCGTTGCCATCTTTGATGGCTTAATACCGTCGGCAGCATTTTATGACGGCCGCTCATAAAAGCCTCCTTTGCAGGCTATCGTCTGCAATGATATTGCAGAAAGTTTTAAACAAGTGTCCGTTTAGTGAAGAGTGGGTTATTCTGACATAAGCAAAGAAAAGGGAGTATTAGCTAGAAGCTAAAAATTAAAATTGTGTAATAGATTTAATCGAGTCAATTTGAGAATGAATTAATAATTAATTTGTAATATTTTTTATAAAAGTTACGTTAGTTATCACACGGTGAATCATCACAATAATTCACATGGAATTGAATCATCACAATTTATCAACATCAGGTTCAATCATCCCACTGAATCATAATAATTTATCACATCACGTTAAATCATCACAATTAATTACATCACATTGAATCCCACAATTATTACATCACGTTGAATCTTTTTTTGTATCATCACGTTGAATCGTATTTTTATCACAATTTATCACATGACATTGAATTATCACAATTAATCACATGACGTTGAATTATCACAATTAATCATATCACGGTGAATCATCAATTAATCGCATTACATTGAATCATCTCTATTTATCCCTTTGAATCAACACAATTAATTACATCACGTTGAATCATCGCAGTTTATCACCTCGAATGACTTTTATTAGAATATACTTGAACTTTTTATAATTAAATTACCTCATTTTATTTATTTATTTATTATTATTTTTAAATATATAAAGATCAAATTATTTTGGAATGATTCGCCTCAAAAACCCAGAATTTCTAACAACACTTCATCAAACCGATCTAACCAAAAGTAAAAGAAACAAGATTTAAAAGCCATCTCATGTGTCAGAGACACTCTGCTCTTACTAAGCGAGGAGAGTCAACAATCCACTGCAGTCCTGTTTTCGAAGCAAATGAGTCTTGTTATTTTAGTGTCACATCAACATCAAGCTGGCGGAAACTGCGAAGCCGTTGCCATTTTCGATGGCTTAATACCATCGGCAGCATTTTATGACGGCCGCTCATAGAGAGGTTCCTTTTCAGGCTATCGTCTGCGATGATATTCCAGAAAGTTTTTAAACTGAAGTGTTCGTTTAGTTTCAAGTATGAGTTATTCGAAAAGGAAGATGAGTGTTAGCTGAAATTTGAATTTTTTTATTAAGATTTAATCGAGTCAATTTTGGGAATGAATTTAGTTAAAGTGTGTAGAAAATAACTGAACATCCACAAGCTGAACCAAACCACTCAAATAACGCGTTTTGGGTAATGTCGAATCTGCTACAATTGCTCGCATCACGTTGAATCATCACAATTTATTACATCACGTTGAATCATCAGAATTACCCATATCAAGCTCAATCATCACATTGAATCATCACAATTTATCACATCGCGTTGAATCATCACAATTTATCGCATCCAATGACTTAAAGCTCATTTATGAGTTAGGTATTTTTGTCTGAATATATGTGAGTTTCTCAATATTACATCAATTTATTTATTTATTATTTTTAAATACATACAGATGCCTAGTTATTTCGAAATAAATCGTCTTAAAAACAGGAAATAAATTAAAATTATATGTTTAAAAACAACACTTCATCAAACCTATCTCATAAAAAATAAAAAGATCAGATTAAAAAAATACTTCCAAGAACGTAAAAAAAGCAACAAGACTTAAGAAGCCATCTCATGTCGCCGTGTGTCAAAGACACTCTGCTCTTACTAAGAGAGAAGAGTCAATCTACTGCAGTCCTGTTTTCGAAGCAAATGAGTCTTGTTATTTTAGGGTCACATCAACATTAAGCTAACGGAAACTGCGAACCGTTGCCATTTTCGATGGCTTAATACCATCGGCAGCATTTTATGACGGCCGCTCATAAAAGGTTCATTTTCAGGCTATCGTCTGCAATGATATTGCAGAAAGTTTTAAACAAGTGTTCGTTTAGTATGAAGAGTGAGTTTTTCTGACATAAGCAAAGAAAGGGAGATAAGAAAATTGAAGGTTTTTTTTTTATTAGATTTTATGGAGTCAATTTGAGGATGAATTTCATTTGTTTAATTTATAATATCTTTTTTTATAAAAGTTAGTAATTCCAATGTCGAAAAAAATTTTATCTTATTATATAATTAGACTTTGCTCATTACTGTGATTTTTTTATATGTTTTTATTCAAATATTTTACTTTAAAAGAAAATATATTTTTTATTGCGTTTCATATTAAAATGTGTCATTTATTGCTATATTTTTGTAAAAGAATGATTTTATAAACATCTTATATAATATTCGTATGTATATGCAGAGTGATTATAATTAAAGTACCACTTTCTAAATGCTGTAGAAAAGAACCACTCGTCACAATGAGTTCAAATTTGAACAGAAGACACTTGAAGAAGGGCGAAACGTACGGTATCAAAAAAATCCAATAGATGGCACTGTAAGCGATATAAAGAAAGTGAATTCGATTGACAGTGATATTTTCAATCGAAATTACAACGCATTTAGCATGAGTTGCACATTAAACCAACTGTAATGTTCAATGTGCTCGATCGTTTCTGTTTTTTGACGGAAAAAATGACTTCCAAGTCATTCAACAATTGTGACACTTTTAGTGGAAAGCCCATCTACCACGGCAAGGTCATACCAAATTGGACAGGAAAAATCGAGGGGAACTTTTTATGTCATACCGTTTCCCCCTTCTTCAAATATCTTCATTTTAAATGTGAACGCATTGTGACAAATGGTTCTTTTTTTACAGCATTTTGAAAGTGGGACTTATAATTATAATCACCTTGTATATAGAGTAGTATATATAAGTATACAGGTTTTCGATAGTATAATCTTATTAAATTGAATGTTTTATTATATGAATACAGCAAAATAAATCGGCCATTAAAATGCTTAATATTTAAAACGCAAAAAAAAAAAGAAAAAAAAAAAAAAAAAAAAACCTTATTTTTTTACATAATTACTACTGAATAAATATTGTTGAGAAGGTTCGTTTGTTCTATTAATTATTACTTGTAATTAGGCATAAATCAAAACCAAACGCAACACTTCTTACTGTTTTGGCCATAAAAAATGAATAGATAACTATTTATTATGTTGCTTAACCAAAATTCTTTTTTTCTACTTTATTATATTTTTATTCTTTGTTTGTGAGCTAGAAAGGTATTATTTGCATTATATTTTCACCAAACTTTTATTAGTATTTTGTTCAGTACTTGTCTAACATCCAAGATAAAAAATAAATTACTAATACTGTTCATTATTTTTCAGTTTTTATTTTAATTCTAAATGTATTTAATTTTTGAGGACCATGTTTCTTTTTATTTTAAATGAAGTTTCTGTATTATTTAAATTATAAAATGATGCAACAAATGAATTAAATTAGAAAGCAATGTATAATTATTAAATTAATGTAATAATTATCAATACAAATTTGATGCCAATTGCAAAGTATAAAAATTAAGGATTTTGCTTTATAAAATATATGATTGCCTCATATCGCTATGTTTCTATTCTGCCATACATATTGTTCAACCACAAGTTAGTGTACTTTGACTTTTTAAAATTTATTAACACACACATATATATATAATGTTCTGACGTCACATGGTGGTGGCCCTCTATGGGCCGGGTACTAAGATCTGTTGGCTTCTATACCTTGATCTGAAAAGACGCTTCTTTCCTAGCCACTTAATAGTGAAAGTAAAAAAAAGGAAAATTTCCTAATTATTTGTAATTTTTGGTTGTTAAAATAGCGTAAATATTGTTTGTTTTATACAAATCGTATTAGTCAGTACTTAGTTAAGTTATATTTGAAGTTTCAAGAATACAAAGTATACAAACTTGTGGTTTATCAATGTATTGGTGATCTATACGAACACAGCGGTATGAGGCTATCAAATTAATATGATTTGCATTAATTTATGGCAAATTAATTTATAAAACCAAATTTGTATGCTTCGAAATTGGCCTCAAATCATATACATAATAAATATCTAACCAAGGAATGAAAATATTAATAATTGAAATTAATTATGCTATCCCAAAATGGATCGCTTGAATTAAATGGACAATTCATTATTTTTACAATATATATATATATTGTTATTATTATTAAGTTGGCAGCGATATTCCTAATCTCATTTGAACTACGTTTGTGATATAATAATTTTTTTTTTTTACTTACGATAAACTTCTTTTACAAACGCACGTGTAAAACGTGTTTCCAAATAAAATCTTTGATGTATATGTAAACCAAAGTAATTTAAATATTTAGTTTTCTGCAAATTTGCCATCCGAACCGCAGTTTAGATAATTTTGAAAAATTCAAATAACAAAAAAAAAAAGAAAGAAAGTTTCGTTTCAAATCTTACTTTCAGAAAGAAGTGCATTCAAAATGCTTCACAAACATTCCTAAAAAGAAAATTGGAATTTTTATATATTTTTTATGGTGCATTAATTTCATTTGATTGGATGTAAATGCTAATACTTCTCCGTTATTTTAAGAAAACCCATTCTTTAAAATTATTAAAGACACATGTTCTTCCAAAATCCATTCTCTAAAAACTATAAAAACATAAAACGAGTTCAATATGTTCTTCCAAAATCCATTCTCTAAAAACTATAAAAACATAAAACGAGTTCAGTATGTTCTTCCAAAATCCATTCTCTAAAAATTATAAAAACATAAAACGAGTTCAATATGTTCTTCCAAAATCCATTCTCTAAAAACTATAAAAACATATAACGAGTTCAATATGTTCTTCCAAAATCCATTCTCTAAAAACTATAAAAACATAAAACGTTCAATATGTTCTTCCAAAATCCATTCTCTAAAAACTATTAAAAACATAAAACGAGTTCAATATGTTCCTCCAAAATCCATTCTCTAAAAACTATTAAAAACATAAAACGAGTTCAATATGTTCATCCAAAATCCATTCTCTAAAAACTATTAAAAACATAAAACGAGTTCAATATGTTCTTCCAAAATCCATTCTCTAAAAAACTATTAAAAACATAAAACGAGTTCAATATGTTCTTCCAAAATCTATTCTGTAAAAACTATTAAAATATAAAAACGAGTTACAGTATGTTCCTTTGAAATTTATAAAAGTATTGATATTTTTCGCATAATAGTGCTTTATGTTAAAAATATCTCATTATGTCATTTGATTGCTTAAACTTATATAATAATCTGTAAGCCTTCCTGTTTCTTGGAAGAGTTAAAAACCCACTGTAACATTCCAACGAAGTCAAAAACGAAATCTCTTCAACGGAAAACAGGGCAATAAATCCATTTGCGTGTATTTTTCCATTTATCTTGCACCTCGTTGAGAAATACTCAACCATCCCTGTTAAGTCTTAACACCTACCTACACACATAATCATCCTTCAACTCCTAACTTGAACTGTTTTGGACCTCTGCCTAAATCTCTGCACTTGTTTTCTTTTACCTCCATCTGACACGATAGTCCATCGTTTTTAATGACTCTGCGAGTGCCTCATCAAGAACAAATTCATCAAAGGTTCTGTCGTTGATGGATAGGTTCTTTCTTCTTGTAGTGAAGTTGCTGTTTGATGTATGTCTTTTGCAATTACTTCTCGAGAGGTTTACAACCTAATTGAATAAGTCGTTTAAAATAACCCTCTATCAGAAAACTTACTTAATATATTTTTTATTGTATTTCTGTAACTTTCAATGTTATATCATTGGAATACATTTTTTAGAATATCATTCCAATAAATACATTCTTCTTCTTCTTTAATGGCATAACAACCAATGGTGAGCCAAAGCTGTCTGTCTACTGGCAGGTGGCCTGTTATATAGCGCTGTCACTACGACTATCGTTTTCCTTCTATCGGTGGTTCAATTTTTCTGGTTAGTCGCAGCTTTTCTAGTGGTTCGAGAAGTATTGATCAATCCATTCAAACATTTATGGAATCTTCATTTATTTACAAGCAATATTTACAAAGATATACAGGGTTGATGGTAACAGTTCAAAGGCAAAAGCTCAACTGGAAGAAAATGTTCTTTTAGAATAAAATAACTCGTTTCCCAAGCAACAGCTGGTTTCCACGGCAACAGCCCGTTTCCACAGCAACCAACAGCCCGTTTCCACGTCAACAGCGCAATTCTGAATCGGTTCCAAACGATTTCTATAAAACTATCACGTGACGCTACATGGCGCGAACTAAAGCCTAAAAATTCCAACAAGCGCTGTGTCCGTTGATACCACGGGTTTCAGCTTCGAATCCTGGCGGTGGCATGGATGTTTATTAGCGGTTCGGAATCCATGTTAAACTGCAGAAACCGGTCTAATTAGCTCAACGTGTGCATAAAATGACCGTAGTGCGACAAACCAAACCAAGCTTACGGTCAGATTCCTAAACACGAGATGTTGTCTTTTTACGAGGCCTATTCCCATCGCTCTACAATATTGTTATTAAAAGTTGGTTTAAAGTGGATAAGAAATACATTATCTTATGGTAATCAGTAGTAATGAATAATTGTAGAAATTCTATAGTATATTTGTGTACAAATCTGTTTTAAAATACCGTAATGATAATTTCTGTAATAGTTTCTTAAAGTTGGCTTACTTTGTCAATATTTAATCTGTAAACCACCAGTTCTACAGTTTTATTTTAGGTATACCGATTTATAACATCAATTTTGTTTTTACAGCAACGATAATCGATGTTTTGTACACTCATACATTACAAAGTCATCGTATATTAGTGAATTATTATCTAACACCAAAAGGAAAAATCTGGGAGACAATCGGGGATGACTGGAAAAGATTTAGTGGAAAATCGCAAAAAGGCTGTTGTCAATTTTAGATTAAGAACTGGACACGACTACTGGCTTAACACCTGGCCAAAATAGGGATTGCAAACTCTGATATATGCGTTTTATGTAAGACAGAGAAAATGAATAAGACCCATCGTTTACTCGGCACTGGACTCTCACTTATAAGAGAATGGTGATGTGTGTACTCCTTACTGGAGGGCCAGAGAAACATAAGCCCTGACCACACGGACTTTTATTAGGGTGCTTCTAGCTTTTTACATTTGTATCCCTAGAACATTTAGCTTGTTTTTAACTGTTTTTAAGGCCTTTTGGTAGTTTTTTTTGTTATGAATGTCTGGTCTTTCCTCTTTGTAATTTTGATTTGCTTATATTTTCTTTTTGTTTCAATGGTAAGTGGCAAAATTAGAATGGACTGAGTTCCAATAAAGCCATAGATAACAACAACAACATTACAATTTATCCAAACAACCAGAGAAGAAATAGATTTGTTATTGCCCATAAAAACGTATGAATTTCCATAAGAAAAGCCTATAATTAACATAAATCCATTATGTTATTCATCGATGAAATTCAATCACCATTTTATCTTATATCAACCTACTCAACGATCATCTCTTAATACCAATTGATTTGGACATCAGCCAAAACATCTCCAGATATTTTTCTATTACTTCTATCTTACATGATGTCCCATTGCTTTTAATGACACTAGGATGTAAGTGGAATGGTTCCATGTCATGGAGACTTTTATGATGTTCTTTCCTTTCATTAAAGACTTTTACAGAAGGTTACTTTTTTGGCATTGTTATATTGTTTTGTATTCCTTCAGTCTTGATTTATTTTACCATTTGATGAACAAATCATATTAAGAGAATTAATTGAAAGATCCTGCTCTTAAAAATTACTTTATAATAATTCGATTGCATCTTCCATTAATATATCACTAATTTAGAACAATATCCGTAAAAAATTAATTTTCCGTTGAAAGCTATTGTTTTGTTTCATTAAATGACATGGAGCTTTTTATATGGGTAAATAGAAAGTTAACTAACTTAAAAATTATAATACCTGTTACATATATTTTTGAATTGTAGTTTAATTGTTTTATCAAGTATTTGCACCAGAATTTTTGGACCGTTGTATTATTTCTTATAAATACACTACATTATTTTATCGACGAACAATATATATATTCTTAGTTATTCGGAACGAACAATTATATATTCTTGGATATTCGAAACGAACAATTATATATTCTTGGATATTCGAAACGAGCAATTATATATTCTTGGATATTCGAAACGAACAATTATATATTCTTGGATATTCGAAACGAGCAATTATATATTCTTGGATATTCGAAACGAACAATTATATATTCCTGGGTATTCAAAACGAACAATTATGTATTCTTGGATATTCGAAACGAGCAATTATATATTCTTGGATATTCGAAACGAGCAATTATATATTCTTGGATATTCGAAACGAGCAATTAAATATTCTTGGATATTCGAAACGAACAATTATATATTCCTGGGTATTCAAAACGAACAATTATATAATCTTTAGAAGATTTTCAATATTAAAAATGGACCAAATGTGTGCTATGTAAACAAATCAATAAATCTGCCCTGACAAATTTTGCATTTGCTGAATTATTTTACTCTTTGTCTTAACATCAACTTTTACGCTTGAAACCATCCTCAACTTTTAATTGAATGTGTTTTGGACTGGTGCCTAAATCCTCCCACATATTATTTTTTCCCACCTCAATCTAACACGATATTCCATCGCTTTTAATGACACTTGGATGTCACTGCAAGTGCCACATACTGAAGACCTTCACCATCTACTTCATGTTCTTCTTGAGATATTGTGTTTTTGACAGAAAGTCATTTTCTTCTTTTTCTTTCCCTCTCTTCATGGTAGTAATTTGTTGTACTTCTTTCACAATTGTTTTACCGTGATGTCTGTTGTTAAATACCGGAGGTTAAAGAATTGGGTAATGATTTGTTGGGTGTATGAAAGACCGGAAACGACAGAAGATGGAAAACATTTAACGTTCTTGGTATAAAGTAGAAGAGAAGTATTTTGTGTTAAGGTTGGATTGTTTTACGATAGGTTATTTGTGTCAAGGAGGCGAGCTACGGATAAAAGTGCATTTTTTTGGAGAAAACAATATTTGATTTAGAAATTGTTTGTAATAACAGGAAAATAAATAAGTAAATATTTTTATATTAAACAGTTATATGTGAATGTTTTAGATTTATTTTGAGATCGTACATCAAAATTTTGTTTAATTAACGCTCTGCATTTTTGAAAAATGCAAAGAACCGGTAAAGCTCCGTATATGTACAATTTTTGTATAATATTATATATGTTGAATATAATATTGTACAATAGTAAATATTATACGTTCAACATATGAAATATTATACAAAGATATTATAACAATTTATACAACATAATAGTATATTATATATATAGCATTTATATACTATTATGTAAGAATACTATTATACACATTTTTAACTGTGATAAAAGAATTTTTTAAAATCATTTTTCTTCAGTTTCAAAATTCGATATCTGAAGATAAAAGGAAGGTAGATAAGGAAGTATGATCAAATTAGTGAATGGATTATATAAAACGATTTCTGGCTTTGGTAATGCTGCAGCAAGCGTGTAAATTCACACATATTTTGCTTCCAATAGTATAAATCTTAACTAACTAATTCCCTGGCACTACAAATCATGACGGACCAAGGTTCCCCCCCTCATTGATAGATTTCGAGACAGTAGTTACGTTTTACTGGATAGATTTGTGAGTTCTATGCCCAACTTTCTACAGTTATATTATACTGGGGCCTGAATGGCCTAGTGTCCGTTTGGTACCACAAGTCTCGTATTCTAGCCCCGGTGGTGCCATGGATGTTTGTAGTTGTTCGGAATCCACTTTAAGCCGTAGGTCCCGTCCACTATTTTGCTTTGCCAAGCTTGTCTGGACACGCTGTGAGTTAGCTGTCATGACTTTAGACATCATACCTCTAGAAATGCCTGGGGTGTGTTTCGGTCACAGTTACTCAGCAAGTCGGTCTCCTTCATTTTGGTCTGTCTGCAAGTCCGTGTCTACTCTCTGAAAATCTGTGAGGCTGCAGATTTTACACTTTTTACAAAAATCCAAGTCGTGTACAATTTCCCTAAAGCTACCTCATACTACCACGATATTTACTTTTTATATTAAATAAAACTGGTGGCTAAGATTAGATTAAAATATTTACGAAGCGCATTCTTAAATGTCATTTTATTTCCTGGTGTTTTCATTATTTTGATAACAAACCTGCATTCTTCATTTAATCGTATGTATCCTAAACCTGTGTTTTGTAGAATTTAATTAACTTATACAGGGAAATTTTTTATCTTTAAAACGTCTTTTAGGAACCATATAAAATACTTACCGTAACCGAATTCTCCACAATTTACCGATTGTATAGTTATTACCCTGACTAATTGCATAGTTTAGCTTGTAATCCAGTAAATTTAAATGTTCATTTATAAATCTTCTGTTTAAATCTTCCTTCTGCGCTGGAGTTCCAATAATATATGCATTACCGTGACAACTTCCCTTTAAGGCCCCTTATTATTGTATTACACTACTTAATGCATAGACCATGAGCTTTCGGCATCGATTCCACTTGAAATTGAGGAAACGCACAGATTTTTTTCTCTCACGTGAAATGCGAATTCTCTGAAGTATTTACTAGAAAAGGAATTCGAAACTACAAATTTAATGAAAAGTGATTTGGCAAAGTCTACTCTTATCTCGTTGTTAATATTTTGATGCACTTAGTTTTTGACAACAATAAAAAATAGTAGGAAAGTATAGTAGGAAAAAAATAGTGTAATAGTATAAGTTGAAATAAGAAAAATGACTTAGTTACAGTCATAGAAAAATAGTTTTGAAGTGAAAACGTGTATAATATCAGTTCGTACGGATAGTCGGTGTAGGAAAGAAATTACGACTTCATGTAGAATTTGCTATGTTAATTAATTCAAAACTGTAATTTTTTGATGTTCTAATGCAGCTGGCAAACACTTAGACAATTGTCTTTGATGCCATAAGGCAAGCACTGCATCGACGTTACTCACGTAGAACTATCCAAAAGCTGCTTGTAGCTTGAAGATAAGCTATGTACATGGAGTAACAATACCTCCGCAACGCCCTACGATCATGTTAGACCGGGACCTATGGCTTAAAGGGGATTACGAACCCCTACAAACATCCATGGCACAACCGGGATCGAACCCGAAATCTGTGACACCGAGCGCCAGAGAACCCAGACACTGGGCCATTCAACAATTGCTTTAACTTATGCAAGGACTTTTTACATCTTTATAATGTCTTTAAGGAACCTATTATAAAATATTTAACGGCAATTAAATGCTGTAAATTTAATTTGTAAAAATATCCAATTCTTAATAATTGTATTTTTCTACAGTTGCGCAACCGAATCCTCCACAATCACCGATTGTATAATTATTACCCTCACTAATTGCATAGTTTAGCTGGTAATCCAGAAAACTCAAATGCTCATTTATAAATCTTCTGTTTAAATGTTCATTCAGTGCTGGAATTGAAATAATTCATGCATTAACGTGAGAAATCGTGCAACTTCCTTTAAGGCCCCTTATTATTGTATTACACCACTTAATGCATAAACCATGAGCTTTCGGCATCGATTCCACTTGCAATTGAGGAAACGCTCAGATTTTTTCTCTCACGTGAAATGCGAATTCTCTGAAGTATTTACTAGAAAAGGAATTCGAAACTGCAAATTTAATGAAAAGTGATTTTGCAAAAGTCTACTCTCATGTCGTTGGTAATATTTCGATGCACTTAGTTTTTGACGAGAATAAAAATAGTAGAAAAGTTAGTATAATAGAATAAGTTGAAATAAAGGAAATGATTTAGTTAGTTATAGTAATAGAAATATAGTTTTGGTTTGTGGTTTCGTTTGCCGCTCTACTGTCCTTTTTTTTTTGCACACTTTGGAATAGTTAGGCCGGGACTTGCTGTTTAACGTAGATTCCGAAGCACGACCAAACATCCATGCCACCGCCAAGATTCGAACCTGAATCCTGTGGTACCAGTGGCCAAAAAATTGTTTTGGAGTTAAAACTTCGGTTCACGTGGAATATTGGAGTTATATCTTCATGTCCAATTTGCAATGTTAATAACATAAAAACTGTAGATAATTTGGAAAATCTAAATATGTCATCATGCTGTGGAAAGTTTCTAAGCCATGTAGAGATGAGCGTGAAAAGAGAGGAGGATAGGCTGTGGTGTCTGTTGTAAACCAAATCATTCAGATACACAGGTTATTTTTTATACAAAACCTTATTGTACGACATAAATAACACCTACACGATATTTACAAGGGAAAAAAACCTAAGACAAAAATATCAGCAAAAATCAAAATTAAATACAGGTTGTACTTTTTACTACTAGGTTTAGTTTAGTTTGTCGCTCTATGCCCATTTTCTGCACATTTTGGGCTAATTAGATCGGGACCTACAGTTTAAAGTGGATTCCGAACCACTTCACATCCATGGCACCACCGTAACTCGAACCAGAAGCTGTATCACCGACTGCCAGAACGGCTAAACTCTCGGCCACTCAGGCCCCAACAATTTATTTAACTTATGCATGGACTTTTTAGATCTGTATAATGCGTTTTAGAAACCATATAAAATATTTAACGAAAATCAAATCTTATAAATTTAATTTTCTGAAACCCCAAATTCTTAATAAATTGTATTTTTTCTACAATTTCGCAACCGAATTCTCCACAATCACCGATTGTATAATTATTAGCCTCACTAATTGCATAGTTTAGCTGGTAATCCAGAAAACTCAAAGGCTCATTTATAAATCTTCTGTTTAAATGTTCATTCTGTGCTGGAAATCCAATAATACATGCATTAACGTGGCAAATCGTGCAACTTCCCTTTAAGTGCCCTTATTACTGTATTACCCCACTTAATGCATAAACCATGAGCCTTCGCAATCGATCACTACTTGAAACTGAAATTGAGGAAATGCACGGATTTTTCCCTCACGTGAAATGCGAATTCTCTGAAGTATTTATTAGAAGAGTAATTCGAAACTGCAAATTTAATGAAAACTGATTTTGCAAAGGCCTACTCTCATGTCGTTGTTAATATTTCGATGCACTTAGTTTTTGATGGGAATAAAAATAGTAGGAAAATTAGCATTGTAGAATGTTAAAATAGTGGAAATGACTGAGTTAGGTATAATAATAGAAAAATAGTTTGGTTTGTGGTTTCTTTTTCCACTCTGCGGTCTTTTTTTGCACACGGTCGGCTAGTTAAACCAGGACTTGCAGTTTAATGTGGATTCCGAATCACGAACAAACATCTATGCCACCGTCAAGATTCGAACCTGAAGCACGTGGTACCAATGGCTAGAAAATAGCTTTTAAGTGAAAACATCTATAAAATCGGTTCTTATCTGTAGCAGGTTTAGGATTGGAGTTATGTCTTCATGTCCAGTTTGCAATGTTAATAATTTCGAAACTATACATTTTTTGTTGTTCTCAGCTGGCAAACACTTAGACAATTGTCTTTGATGCCATAAGGCAAGCGCTGCACTGACGTTACTCACGTAGCACTACCCAAAAGGTGCGTGTAGCTTGAAGGTGAACTATGTACGTGGAGTAACTATAATTCCGCAACGCTTTACGATCATGTTAGACCAGGTCCTACGGCTTAAAGGGGATTACGAACCCCTACAAACATCCATGGCACCGCCGAAATCTGTGGCACCGAGCGCCAGAGAACCTAGACACTGGGCCATTCACCAATTTATTTAACTTATGCAAGGACTTTTACATTTTTATAATGCCTTTTAGGAACCTTATAAATTATTGGACGAGAATTAAATCCAGTAAATTTAATCTTCAAAAATCTCCAATTCATGATAATTGTATTCTTCTACAGTTTCGCAACCGAATTCTCCACAATCACCTATTGTATAATTATTATCCTCACTAATTGCACAGTTTAGCTTGTAATCCAGTAGATTTAAATGTTCATTTATAAATCTTCTGTTTAAATGTTCATTCTATGCTGGCATTCCTATAATACATGCATCAACGTGACAAATCGCGCAACTTCCCTGTAAGGGGCCTTATTATTGTATTACACCGCTTAATGCATAAACCACGAGCTTTCGCCATAGATTCCACTTGAAATTGAGGAAATGGAACAGATTTTTCTCTCACGTGAAATGCGAATTCTCTGAAGTATTTGTTAGAAAAGTAATTCGAAACTGCAAATTTAATGAAAAGTGATTATGCAAAAGTTATGTCTTGTTAATAAGTCGTATGTCGTTGTTAATATTTCGATGCAGTTAGCTTTTGATGAGAATAAAAATTGTAGGAAAATTAATATAGTAGAATAAGCTAAAATAATAATGAAAAAAATAGTTTTGAAGTGAAAATATCTGTAATATGGGTTTTTATAGGTAGCCGGTATAGGATTGTGGGTTATCTTCATGTCCAGATTTCAATGCATATAACTTTAAAACTATACATAATTTGAAAATTCTAAATATATCATCGTGTTGAGGAAAGAATCTAGTGGGGGGGGGCCATATACCAATGTGAGTGAAGAGAGGAGGGCAGAAAGTAGGCTGTTGTGTCTGTTATAATCCAAAACATTCAAACACAGTTTGTTTTTATAAACATAGAATTTATTGTACGACATAAATAACACCTACACAATATTTACAAAGGAAAAAAAAAACATAAGACAGAAATATCAGCAAAAATAAAACTTAAGTACAGGTTGTACTTTTTAATACTAGGTTTAGTTTAGTTTGTCGCCCTACAATCATTTTCTGCTTATTTTGGGCTAATTAGACCGGGACTTAACGTGGATTCCGAACCATTCACAAACATCCATATCACCGCTAGGATTCAAACCTGAAGCGTACGGTACCAATGACCAGAGCGCTAGACAATTGGCCATCAGAACGCTTTTAATACTATGAGCAATGATGCTCTGAAAACAAATTTATGTACAGGGTGAAATTTTAACATGAAACTTCAGCGATGTTGATAGAAGATGAAAAATGTTAAGGGAAATTTTAGTCGGGTTGTAGGTTTTCTATAGGTTCATATACAATAAATCATTGAATGGCTTTGTTTGTCAAGTTATTAACGTATGTAAGGAAATGACAAGCTCTAGCAAACAAAGTCTAAATGCCGTGGCTTTAAATTATTCTCTAAATAACATTAATTTGCAAAATAAGTGCCCTTACCTACAATTAGGTTTCTTTAGAACATCATAAAGCATTCTGGTGCATTGGCTCAGTTCCATGAAGGTTTTTTCCGATTACAAACATAGTTAATATAGCATTAATTAATAAATTGTTGTATTATTAAATATACACTGAAGTGACAAAAGTCATGGGATAGCAATATGCAAATTTTCAGATGGCAGTAGCATCGCGTAGAACAGGTATAAATGCGCAGTGCTTTCGCAGAGCTTTCATTTCTGTTCAAGTTATTCATGTGAAGAGGTCTTGACGTGATGATGACCGCACGACGGGAATTAACAGACTTTGAACGCGGAATGTCAGTTGGAGCTAGACGCATGGGTCATGCCATTTCGGAAATCGTTAGGGAATTCAACATTCCCAGATCCACTGTGTCAAGAGTGTGCCGAGAGTATGACATTTCAGGCATAACATCCCACCATGGACAGCGCAGTGGTCGGCCGCCTGCACTTAACGACCGAGACCGGCGACGTCTACAAAGAGTCGTAAATTCTAACAGACAAGCAACACTGCGTCAAATAACCGCAGAAATCAATGTGGGACGTACAAGGGACTTGTCTGTTAGAACTGTGAGGAGAAATTTGGCTTTCTTGGGCTATTCCAGCAGAAGACCGACTCGAGTGCCTTTACTGACAGAACGACATCGCTTGCAGTGACTCTCGTGGGCACGTGAGCATATCGGTTGGTCCTTAGATGAATGGAAAACCGTGGCCTGGTCCGATGAGTCACGATTTCAGTTGGTAAGAGCTGATGGTAGGGTTCGAGTGTGGGCAGACCCCACGAAGCCATGGACCCAAACTGTCAGCAAGGCACTGTTCAAGCTGGTGGTGGCTTCGTAATGGTATGGGATGTTTTTTCATGGAATGGACTTGGTCCTCTGGTGCGACTGGACCGAACATTGACTGGAAATGCTTATGTTCAGCTACTTGGAGATCACTTGCAGCCATTCATGGACTTCATGTACCCAAACAACGATGGGATTTTTATGGATGACAATGCGCCATGTCACCGGGCCACAACTGTTCGCGATTGGTTTGAAGAACATTCTGGACAATTCCAACGAATGATCTGGCCACCTAGATCGCCCGACATGAATCCCATCGAGCATTTATGGGACATCATCGAGAGGTCTGTTCGTGCCCAAAATCCTGCACCATCGACGCTTTCACAATTATGGACGTCTATCGAGACAGCATGGCTCAATATTCCTGCAGAAGACTTCCAACGACTAGTTGAGTCCATGCCACGTGGAGTTGCTGCACTTCGCCGGGCGAAAGGAGGGCCGTCACGATATTAAGAGGTATCCCATGACTTTTGTCACTTCAGTGTAAGTAAACCGATTTCATATTTTAATGTAGCATAAGATTTATTTTTATACAACTGTAGTTTACTTTCTTAAAACTCTAAATTCAGAACAAAAATAATCAAATATCAATATAGATTAAAGGAACTCTGGCCACTAGTTGTCTGGTATTTCAAATTAGAACCCCTCTTCTATAGCAACCTCATCTGCAACTGCACTTTGTCTCCAATAAAATAAAATATTCTGGAGTAGCATAAGCTTTATTTTTTATGCAATTAGTTACTTATCTTCTAGAAATTATACATCGGCCTGATGGCCAAATGGCTAGCTCTCTGGTACCACAGATTTCAGATTCAAATCCTGGTTATAGAATGGATGTTTGTGAGTGGTTCGGAATCCACGTTAAACTGTAGGTCCCGGTCTAATTAGCCAAAAGTGGTTTACAAAGTGACCGGAGAGCGAAAAACCAAACCAATCTAGAAATTCTACACTCAAAACAAAAAAATCAGAAGATTAACACAGATTCACTATTTTCTGCAATTTCAAACAGAAACCATCATCAATAGCACCCTCATCAGCAACTGTATCCATTGGTTTTAAAAATCTATTGAAACATATATCTATTCAACATTTCCAGACACTATTATGCACTACAAAATATTGACGTTCTATACCTTGTAAATCATTATGTAACATCTTCAAGTTCGGGGCAATCGATTGGTGGACACAAACTCCAGAGTCCTCCACGTTAGAACCTTTGAGTTTACATCGTTCGATTCAATCACTTACCGGATAGTGTAAGCCCCGGATTTCTAGTAGCCGGACAAACCCTACTATAAAAGATCCCTGATAGCATTGGAGAATACATCACCCATTAATTGAATATCTTATGAGCGTGTATTACATACCACGCATGGTGTATAATTTACCGTATAATAGTCGTTGCCTGAAGATATTCGGGTTGAGAAATTACCTTTGGTGAGTCTTTCATGGAGATTAGGTTAATCAATCATGATATCGCCATGGCTCTCCAAATTGTCTGTATAATACTTTTATTGATTTAAGTTGTTTTTTTATTTAATAAATAAATTCATTGCATAAATTAAATATTGTTCTTGTTTTATTCCTAATAATATTTGGATAATTCCTTTATAAAATTTATTTAAATGATGATAAAATGGCAAATGCATTATCTATCTTTTAAACAACCCTTCTTATAAAAAATAATTTATAAAACAATACATATAGCGAAAGTTGTTATCATATGTTAAAATATGTTTAGATAGAAACAGTAAAAAATAACTCTTATAGTAGGAGTTTTATAATTTTTACCTAGAATTTTCTATTTGCTTAATTACTTTTCAAATTCAAATAAAATTATATATTACCAAAAGAATTAACTTCTTTTCAGTTCACATTACAAGTATCGTAAAATAATTACAAAAATAAAAGTGTTTCGTAAATGTTATCCTATACATACTAAACTTACAGGATATTTTAGTGTCTAATATAGTATTGTAATGCAATATTACATTTTTTTCAACATTATTACTGCCATTGTTATTTTATTAACTATTTGCTTAACTATCTGAAAACAAAGTATAAGTAGCCATTTGGAATTTCAAATCAGAAACCATTTTCAATAGCAACCTCATCCGAAACTGCACTTTGTCCCCAATAAAATAAAATATTCTGGAGTAGCATAAACTTTATTTTCATATAACTATTGCTTATCTTCTAGAAACTCTACGCTAAAACAAAAATAATCAAAGATTAATATAGACTAAAGAAAATCTGGCTGCAAAGTATAACTAGCCATCTGGAATTTCAAATTAGAAACCATCTTCAATAGCAACCTCATCAGCAATTTCAGTTTGCAATACGCACTAAAATACGATATAGTATACCAAATCTATTATATCTATTAGTTTTAAAAACCTATTGAAACATGCATCTATTGAACATTTCCAGACATCATTATGCCCTTCAAAACATTGACATTCTGTATCTTCCAAATCATTATGTTACATCTTCAAGTTCCGTGCAATCGATTAGTAGACACAAACTCCAGAATCCTCCACGTTAGAAGCTTTGAGTTTGCATCGTTCGATTCAATCACTTACCGGATAGTGTAATCCCCGGATTTCTAGTAGCCGGACAACCCCTACTACAAAAGATCCCTGATAGCATTGGAGAATACATCACCCATTAATTGAATATCTTATGAGCGTGTATTACATACCACGCATGGTGTATAATTTACCGTATAATAGTCGTTGCCTGAAGATATTCGGGTTGAGAAATTACCTTGGTGAGTCTTTCATGGAGATTAGGTTAATCAATCATGATATCGCCATGGCTCTCCAAATTGTCTGTATAATACTTTTATTGATTTAAGTTGTTTTTATTTAATAAATAAATTCATTGACATAAATTTATTATTATTCTTATTTTATTATTAATTATGTTCGAAAAATCCCCTTATGCATTTTTCTTCAAATGTTACGTAAAAATTTCAAATACATTTTTATCTATCTTTTAAACAACCCTTTTTTATAAAAGATAATTTTTTTGGCTTATAAAACAATGCATTTGGCGAAAGTTGCTATCATATGTTAAAATATGTTTAGATAAAAACAGTAAAAATTGCTCTTACTGTAGGATTCTTATAATTTTTATTTGGAATTTTCTGTTTGTATAGTTACTTTTCAAATTCAAATAGAATTATAAATAACCAAAAATTAATTTCTTTTCAGTTTATATTACAAGTAAGTATCGTAGAATAATCAGTAATATAAAAAGTGTTATATAAATTGCATCCTATACTTAAATTGCATCCTATAAATAAATAAAATATAAATTGCATCCTATAAATAAGTTTTTATTGTCTGTCGCAATATTATAATGTAATTTAATTTTTTAGGATATTTATTTTTGTTATTTTATTAACTATTTTTTTCATATATTTTAGATTAATTGGCATTAATTTTTAATGTATGTTTTATTGATTTGTTTTAACTTATATCTGTGATGTGTGGTGCTTATGTGTGGTGCTTATGTGTGGTGCTTATGTGTGGTGATTATTTTTGTGGTGGGTCTTATGTGTGGTAATTATATTGTGGTGGGGCTTATGTGTGGGACTTATGTATTGAACCTGTTTTGAATAAATAAAATGATGTAACTTATAATATTTTGACAAAAATAAAAAACTCTTTATTATATTTAACTTCGTATCTTGAAAAATTTGTATCTTTACTCCAATCAGTATTTTTTAGAAAAACTTTCTTTCATAGAATTTTTACTCATAAAATTATGAGTATTGTTTTTTTTATTTCTAGACCACTTTCAACATTTTTTTAAATGCAGAATGTAATCTTTTAAATATATTAAAAAAAAATATCGTTTTTGTTTCAGAACAAAACAGATCTAAAAGCAAAAGTTCTTTTATCTTTCATTCGAACTTTATGAAAAGAAATCGTTTGATAATCGATGTGACATGAAATAGCACACAACTCAACTCAAATAGCAAAAAGATATTTTGTATGGAACATTTTATTTGCTTCTTTTATTTTCATTCGACGCTTTTGAAAAATCTCATTTTCTCTTTGGTTTAACAGGGTGGAAATGTAAAAATGTAGAACACTAAAATCTCCTTTTCTAGATTCGTAAATTTTTGATCGATCTTTTGTTTTGTTTTATGTTCCTACTTTTTTATCAGCTGTCTTTTTCTTGTTTTTCTCTGGTGTTGCTTATATCTGAATCAACAAAGAGCAATGATAAAAGGGGATGGTTCAGACGATTTTTTTTTTTCATAACCTCTATACCTATTTTCATCTGCATGAGTGAATTGCTTAGTGAGTGGTTATAGAAAATGCAGCAAGATTATATACAATGGAAATAAAATGGCGAAAGGATATCATTATGAAATTTTATATTGGTTCCCTCAATGAGTTTGGTATTTTATAAATAGATTTGCTACAATTGGTTAGCTGATAACATATTGAAGGGATTTAAATTTGAATGTTTCGATAAAAGTTATAATTCAGGAGGTTTTTTATTTATTAATTAATAATAAAGAAAATAGAAATTTATTTCAAGACAAACTTTTTAAAAGTTGAATGGTTTATTTTTTTTTTTTTAATTTTGTTGTTTTGATTATTAATATATAATATATGTTAATAATTATTTACTACAATATTATATTATTAACAGTTCAATAATAATAATATTAATATATTATTAATATTATTATTATTATTGTAAGAATTATTTAAAATAAATGAAAGATAATTTTTTTATTCCAATGAAAAAATAGAATGTTACTTTCTACATTGTTAATAATACAATAATAATATTTACAAACAATGTAAATTATTTATATTGTTTGTAAATGTTAGTATTTTCATCAAAAGAATATCTATCTTAAGAATTTCATCTCATTTCTTTATAGATGTTCAAAAATCTCATTTATAATAATTTGTTTAATATAACTTAAATTATAATAATATTTTCATTCTTTCTATCTTTTTTTTTATGCAAATAGAATTTTTGTAAATTTTGATAATTTTCTTAAGTTATTGAATCTGAAATTAAAGTATATAAATGGGTATTCGTAGTAATACTGTAAAAACTATAAATATTTACATATTAAGCTATAAATATTTACATTATATAAACTATAAATATTTACATTATATAAACTATAAATATTTACATTATATAAACTATAAATATTTACATTATAAAAACTATAAATATTTACATATTACATAATATTTACAATACAAAAGCTAATATTGTCATAAACTAGCTAGCATTGTCGTTCTGTTTACATTTATTCATATTTTTTTCCATTTTTATTTTATTGTCCTACGATTATTATTTTTTATTTAGTGGTTAAATTAAACTATTCTAAAAATTCTGACAAGCAATTTTGAATTCGAATTCAGCCCACTTTGAATAAATATTGTTTTAAAATATATAGCATTGTTATATATGTAATGTTATTTAAAATGATATTAAAATTAATCAAAAACTTAAATTTGTATTTTAAAAATCCTAAAAATAGCAACATGTGGAATAATGTACTGAAATAAATATAAAACGTTTGTTATTGAAAAAATTATCTAAGTCTCGTTTATTTAATAATTGATTAGAAATAATTTTTTGATAAGATTTATTGCACTTCTTTACCAATGTTGAAGTGTTTGACTTATATGTTAAAAGGCAAGGGAAAAAAATAAAGAAAATATATAAGGAAAAACTTTTTAATTAAGTTTGAAAATGAAATATTCATGTTGTAATTCAAATGAAGTAGTACTTAATTTAAATAATTCATTTCAAGATCGTTTCACTTAAGTAAAAATTGAACTTAAAATAAAAGTAGTTCTTTTCCCCTCTAAGATATCAAATAATTAGTTTGATTTCGTTCAATTCAATATATGAGATTTAAATTTCATTTTAATTATGTCTCTTATTCGCCATTTCAATAATTTCAACAAGATATAAAACTTGTAAAAAAATATGTTTTTAAAAGAAACCTATAGAATTCTTCTGAAATTTTATTACAGTATTTCTTTAAAACATATTTTACTTAGATTAGTTAAATATTTGATAAAGGAAATCATTTAAATATTCCCGCGTCAACAGCAGATATTAGTGCGCTGAAATATGCCAGTTAAAAGTCCTTGCGTGGAGTTTAAGAAGGTTGGATAGTATAAAGTTCTCAAAAGACACACCTAGGGTTTTCATGGTAAGTTTCGGTGTCACCTTTGTCCATGCTGAACCATCAAAGTGGTGTGCTTATTGTAAAATCGTTCATCAAACTGATTTGTCTTTTTTAGTGCCTTACTCGTGACCCAGGGACAACGAGTGCAGATAGCGTACACCAGAACTGAGGTTCGAATTCTCTGGCCACTTTGTTGTAGACACTGTTTTTAAAAACGAGTCGAATCGACGGCGATTGTGCCGATGTGTATAAATTCGTCTTGCATTGATTATTCTGAGTGTCTGATGGAAATATTTTGAGTTTTCTCCCATCGGCTTGCAAATGCAGGGTAGTTCCCCCTAAGCATTTACTTGAAAGACACTACCCTATCCCATTTCCCGTCAGTGGGCGGTTCGTGATCTCCACGAGGCTCACCGATTTTCCATTCTCATCTTTCTAACTGGTAAGAGGGCTACATGCTCTAAATACGCGAGGAGGGTGAAGTGTGGATAAAAGAAAAGAAAAGTTGGTCTTTTAGTATAATTAGAAAAATTTAAATGCCTCATAATTGAAATAAACATTCTATTTTCTTTAACATTGAATTATTATTTCCAAATTGTAGCGAACATTTTTTGTTGTACAAATTATACTTTGTTAAAATATTATATATATATATATATATATATATATATTACACCTATTCTTAATATATTTATCTGTGTTTATTTACATTTATAACATCGTTTTACTTTGGTTGCCCAATACTGTTCCATTGTTTACATCTGCTGCAAAAAAGACATCCATTCATTATATTCTTATTACAACATTTATTCTTGTTTCAAAATCGCTTTAGTTTTTATATTACTAAAAATTTTATTTTTCTGAATTAATCTTTTCACTTTATTTCGTAACAATGTACTAAATATTTGACATCCTGTTTCAGAAATCATTTCCATTGTAACATTACATTAAATCTTTAACTTACATTGTATTAATCAATTATTGTATTGTATCAATGTATAAATCTAATGTCCTCATCTATGGTAGCTACAACAAAAGGAAGGATTGTTAGTGATTATTTGCTGTGCTAAGGTTGGCACGTGCTTCAATTATGTAGGGCGAAGAATTATCGAACTGCGAGTTCGGCTACCTGCAGGCCAAGAAACAGCGTCCTAATGGTAGTCGTCTCATCCATCTCTTTCGCAAACAGAAAAGACCTCAGAATTAACGGTGGATGCGTCAGGAAAAAGAAAGTCTCGGTTAATGACCATTTGAATGAGGTTTAGTAAAGGCGGAATCAATATTATGCTTAAAATTATAGTTGTTCTTGCATGAGAAACTTTGCAGTAATAAAAAAATGTAAATAATTCCCGTAGGGTTATCAAACATTAGATATTTTTAATGTGTATATAGAATGAGTAACAATTTGTTGTTGTTTTTTGGCAATTTGTTTTGATTTTCCGATATGGTCTAAAGCTATTCGGTGGATTTTCCTTTTTTTATTTATGAGCGCTATAAACGGACCAATGATTGAATATGAGAAAGAAAAGGAAAAAGAGATAATAGTTTTACCAAGACGACTTTTAAGGGTAATTGTCCCGCATATGGGAGAAACCCCAAAAACATCTTTTTACAATGCAGCTTGAAACGCAACGTTCTTACAGATTATCGTAATTACCATTGAGTCATTTGTTTTTTGATATCAGTGCCTGCAATGGACGTCACCAATGGATTCGAACTTGAAATCTCATGGAATATATATATATGTTACATCTGGCTTTTAATTTTATTATCTGTGTTTATTCACATTTAGTATCATCGTTTTACTTTGTTGCAATATTGTGCCATTGTTTACATCTGATGCAAAGTTACATCATATTCTTTTTTATTTTATTCTTGTTTCGTACTGATCATTGTATTTATCTTAATTAATCTTTGTGGCATTCTGAGTTAATCTTTGTTTGCAATCTGAATTCATCTTTGTTTGCCTCCTTGATTAAATAATATAGAAAGAAGAAAATAAAAAAGAGATCATAGCTTTCTAGAGCGACTTTTAGGGTAATTGTCTCGCATTTGGGTGCCGTATAGGAGAAATCCGGAAAATCTCTTCCCCTAAGACAGCCTGGAAGCGAGATGTTCTCACATATTATCGTAATCGCCATTGAGATTATTGTATTTAATATCAGTGACTACAATGGGCGCCACCAACTGTTCGAATTTGAAATCTCAGGGATTACATATAGGGATTTTCGAACAAATGAAGCATGTTAGGAGACTCTGTGTTGTTGTTCGTTCTTTCAGAAAGAAAAAGACACTATGTCTGTTGAGACAACAAGTTAAAAGCACCTTGCATCGACAATCACAGTCTGCCCTGAGAGTTTTTAGTTTTTCTTTTTTTTTTCATATGATACGCAAATGTGTGATAACAATTCCTAAAAGTCTTTCTTATAAGGCAATGTCCTCTCTTCACAGACTTTCTGTGGGCTGCTTTGGTATCCTAAAGGTGATTTCAGCATATTTTCAAATCTCACTTCAGTACGCTAGACAATTAAGAAGCATGATTTTCTCCATCTGCTAATGTTTGTAACTGATATTCTATGACGTGTACATTACACGTCTTAGAATATAGAATATTCAGTATCCGGTAGAAAATCATCGTTTAAGAGATATGATATTCACTGATAAACAACAAAAAATAGTACTAATGAGGAGTAATAGTCGATGTTTGAAACAACGTAATATGATATAATTATTGATGCTGCAAAGAACGAACTTACTTTGACAATTTTAACATACAATATATTATTTTGCCATTAATTTAAAATAAGTATTAAACTGATTTTGTTTTGATAATGAAAGTTTTTGAATAGATTCCAAAAAATAATGATAAATGGATAGAAATTCAAACATGCATTCTCATTTATCACTGTCATTCGCTTAAAAAATCTAGTTTTTGTTTTTAGATCAAGACAGATTTCAGGAGCATTATGAAGTATCTATCAAATTTGTTGACATAAAATCAATAGAATTTTCTAGTGAGGTTTATGAAAGCCTAGAAGGTGCGTTTTTTAAAAAATAAAATTATGATCCGCATAACAGGTAGGCTGAAACGTTCGTAGGCTGACACATAGATGGCACTACTAGTAAATCCATATACATTTTAAGTTTGCCATAACCTTCAAAAGACACGTGTATAAATTTGACAGCTGTTGCACTATTAGTATGTGAGTTTTAGCATTTTTAGTGTTCATCGTGCAGTCCACTCGGCTATAGATTGGACTCCGTGTGTGAAATGATGGAGCCATGTTTCATCCATTGTCACATATCGACGCAAATATTCGGGTTTATTACGATTGAACAGCTCCAAACGCTGCTTAGAATCATCAATTCGTTGTTGTTTTGGGTCGATTGTGAGCTCGCGCGGAACCCACTTTGAACAGAGCTTTCGTATATCTAAATATTCATTCACGATATGTCCAACACATTCCTTTGATATCTTTAGGGTCTCAGCTATCTCAATCAACTTCATTTTACGGTTATCAGAAATTATTTTGTGGACTTTTTTTGATGTTTTTTTGTCGGTAACAGCCTCTTTGGGGCGTCCACTGCGTGCATCGTCCTCGGTGCTCATTTCGCCCTCGTTTAAATTTAGCAAACCACTTCTCTATGGTTGATTTTCCTGGTGCAAATTCGAATAATGTTTATCAAGCCAAGCTTTGGCTTCAATAGTATTTTTTTTTTTTCGCCAAAAAGCAATGCTTTATTAACACACGAAATTCCTTTTTTATCCATTTTTTCAAACTAACCAAAGTTGCTTCATTAAAAATGTTATAACTCACATACTAATAGTGCAACAGCTGTCAAATTTATACACGTGTCTTTTGAAGATTAGGGCTAACTAAAAATCATATGGATTTAATAGTAGTAGCTCCATATATGTGTCAGCCTATGAACTTTTCAGCCCGTCTGGTATATGAAAAATGATCAACTCTTTTTTTTTTACGTATGCTATGGATGAAATTTATTTATAATAGTACAATAGTATTGTAACTATGCTTCCTCCTACGCACTGGAAAAACTGCTCCCAGTGGCGTTCAGGAGAAATGTTCTGTTGGACTCCAAACTCTCACTCGAGAGGAAGTACAGAGCAACCACGGGCTTCTGTTGAGAAACGTTTAGTTTATGTTCTTTGATCCGGACGGGAAATATATTTTGCGCATCCTCGAATATTAGTTGGTCTATAGACTCTCATGCGGAGATGAAGTATAATTCGCGCATCCTGAGCGTAGCTGAATATCGGGTTTTCGGCTTAGAGTGTAATCCTTTCCCGAATTTATAATTATCTGTCTTTAAATGTGGTTATTATTATATGTCGTTAAATGTGCGTGTGTGGTATTGAGTGTGTTAGTAAAAACCTGTACTTCAAGTATCTCAGCCTAACCTGCACGCTACATCATTTCAATTCTTTTAGTAAAACCTTTCTGAATTGAGTTTGAATCTTCATTTCAAAATTGTTCAAATTAATGTTTAATTCATTGAAAAAAAGATATCCATATATATATTGTTTAATAAAATACAGAGCTATTAAGTTAAAAATGTTAGTAGTTTTATTTAATCTCATTATTTTACGTTTTAATTATAAATGGTAATTTATTAGTTTATTGAAATTACAAATAACATTCTATTAATCATTAAATATTTTTTCATAAACGCATCTCAGAATATATATATAAAAATAAAATAGAGTTTGTTTAATTGCCTTATAAACAATTGCAATAAAGAATACTTAGTAAAAAATTATTTCGTAATACCTTACAAATTTAATCATCTAATAATATAAATGGTAAAAAATGCTTTTAATAAAACATATATAGAAATTAATATAACATTAATGGATTTTTTTAATTTCATTTTACAGTCTGTGATTCAAGTTATAATTTAAAAAATTATTAAATTTTTTCCTATTTCGTTAAAATTAATAAAAAGAGTATAAATCAATTTGAGGTTAGAGTGGCTTAAATAGCCCAATGTCTAGCGCTCTGGCCCTCGGTAACACAGGGTTCGAGTCACGGCGGTGCCATGGATGTTTGTAGTGTTTCGGAATCCACTTTAAACCATAGATCCCGGTCTAATATGATCGTAGAGCATTGTCTTGAGATTTTGCCAGTCTTCAGCCCTCGTGGTTCCTCGCTAAAAAGTGAAGCTGCATATTACCCTTAGCCATGGTCCAGTAGGCTGTGACGGGGTCTTTGGACCTGGTGTAGGATTTTCTGTACCAGGGGGATTAGTAACAACAACAACAACAATAGAAATTGGATCATATAGCATAATAATAAGAGGTTGTGAGAAATGTCTTCAATCTGTATTCCTTGTATGTATTCCTTCGTATTCCTTGTAAATGTATTCCTTGACATCTGTGTGAAATTTGACGTCAAAATATTCATTAGTGTTTGAGTTACACTTGGGTTTGCTAAAAACTGATTCCGACGATTTTGAAATGTCTGAATTAATTGAGTAAAGAACTTGCAAATCAATTTTGTTTGCGGAAACGTATAGAATGTTGCAGAAGGCATTCGGTGAGCATTCCTATACCGGAAATAAATGTTTACATGTGGTATAAACAGCTCAAAGAAAGCAGAGTAGCATTGAAGACGAAGGGGACCTCCGTCGACCCTCAACCTCAACCGACGACGCTCACGTCAAAGAATTACAGATTTAGTGCTTGCAAACCGTCGATTTACAATTAGAGATCTTGCTGATTATGTTGGAATTTTCAAAAGAATCGGTCAAATCCATTTTGGGCCTCAATCGCGTCAACTATCGATTGGTAAAACACTGAATGCACCAGCTCCCCACTTCATTGATTCTTCGTAACGTTTTCGCCAAAAGTGAAACCCATATCGTTCCATAACCACCGTATTCACACCGTGGACCGACTTCTGGCTATCCCCTAAACTTAAAAGACCACTCCGGGGCACCATTTTGAGTCGATTGAAGAGATTCAACGTGAATCGCCGCACGATTTGAAGGCCATCCCTGCCGCTGACATTTTAGCATGCATCGAGGATTGCAAAAATAGTTTGCAGAACTGCATTGTGTCCGGAGGGGATTACTTTGAAGGCGATGAAATAAATTTGACAGAATAAATAAAGAGTTTTTGAAAAAAAAAAATTGGTCTTACTTTTTGGGCACAGTAGTGTTATTTACAGTATCGACAAATTTTAAAGAAACTAATCACAATGCAAGAAATCCTACACCTTTTTGTGGCCCCACTGTTTCATACCTATGCATCTGAATTTTCAAATAACCAAATCCTCGACTGTCCATCTCCTTGTTTGGAGTCGGATACATCCATTCGACACATTTCTCGGCGGGACTTATCCGTTTCCCGGCACTCAAGCTCCGAAAGAGGAATGAAATTTTTATTCCTGTTTTTTTCCACGGGGCCAGGTTATCACGAGTGCGAGTGGATACGCGCACTGTTCTGTGAATTGATGAACGGGCAGCACGAGAGAGAAGGGGGCATTTTTTATTCCACGGTAAAAAATAGACTCATCGATTCCGGCTGACTGCCTGCTGAGCAGGAAGAATGCTACTCCAAATAAATGTTTTATTTTGCTTAAAATTTAACGTGCTACAACTTGCGTTGAGATAATCTCTACTTTTTCATGCATACCTTTTATGCATGCAGAAATTGACTCGGATAGTGTGAACAGATTTAAAAATATGAATGTCATTTTGAAACATGCAATGAGTTTTTAAAAATATTTTGGCATGTCAATCATATTTAGAGTATCAAATTTTTTTATTTTGAGTATCAAAATAATCATTTCGTGTTCTACGAAGTATTTCAAGATGTCAGTTATGAATTTTCAGTAAATTTTTATTTTTAACATTGAGTTATAATTTTTAAAAGGAAGTATTTACAGAGCTAAATAGGTTTGGTTTGTCGATCTACAGTCATCTTGTGTACATGAGGGCTTTACAGACCGGGACCTACAGTTTAACGTGGATTCGAACCACTATGAAACATCCATTTCACCGACAGGATTCGAATCTAAAGTCTGTCATACCAAAGGCCAGAACTCTAGCCAATTGGCGGCCAGGCCACGAGATAACACAGGATCCAGTCACATATATCATTGGACAGAAAATGTTCAATGTTATTGCATAATCCAGTCCGATTTGTATCCAATGTCTAATGTTATTACACAATCCGATGCGATGTGTATTTAATGTTAATGTTCAATGTTAGTGTATCACAATGTTCAGTGTTATTGCACGATCAATCCGACGCGTATGTCGAATGTTGTCAATGTACTATTGCTTTAATTCAATTCAAGGTGCAAGAAATCCTAAACTTTTTTGTGGCACCACTGTTTTCATACCTATGTATCTGAATTTTCAAATAATCAAATTCTCGTCTGTCAATCACCTTGTTTAGAGTCGGATACATCAATTCGATAGATTTATTCCTGAGACTTATCCGTTTCCGGCAACTAAGTTCCGAAAGTGGAAGACATTTTATTCCCTTTTTTTTTCGGGGCCGGTTACCACAAGTAGGAAGTGGATCCGTGCACTGTTCTGTGGCTTGACAAACGGGCAGCACGAGAGAGAGGGGGCGTTTTTTATTCCTCGGGTAAAAATAGGTTCATCGATTCCGGTTGACTATCTGCTCAGGAGGAAGAAAAACTCCTCCAAATAAATGTTTTGTTTGGTGCTTAAAATTCAACGTGCTGCAATTTGCATTGGGATAATCGCTACGTTTTTATACATCCAGAGAAATTGACTCTGATATTGCATGTCATTTTAAAATGTGCAGTGAATTTTTTTTAAATATTGTAGAGCACATTTTTTCCCTTTTTTTTTATAAAGTTAAAAATCAAAAATTTACTGAAAATTCATAACACTGAGAAACAATTTGCAAGGGACTTGGATAACCGAGTCTAACGCTCTGGCGTTCGGTGCTGCAGGTTTCGACGTCAGGAGCAAAATCAGACTTCTACCTACAGGTGCTCCATCACAACAGAAGCTGCACCCTTGAGTAAGTCCATGAGTAAATTACTGATAGAATGTTCGCATGTAGGACACTCAGGATTAGTCACAACAACAGCACATAATTTTTAAAAGAAATTATTTACATAGCAGAAGACAGTGGAACATATAATGTGGAACCCAGTCCCCGATATCATTAAATAGAAAAATAGAAATGTCCAATGTTATTACATAGTCCAATTCGAAGAGTATTCAAATGTCCAAATTGTACAATCCAATCCGATGTTGTACAATCCAATCGATGTGTATTCAATGTCCAATGTTATTGTACAATCCAATCCGATGTGTATTCAATGTCCAGTGTTATTATGTTATTGTCCAATCCAATCCAATCCGTGTATATGATGTTATTGCAAAATTCAATCTGATGCATATCCAATGTCCAATGATAATACACAATCCAATTCAAAGTGCAAGAAATCCTAAACCTTTTGTGGCATCACTGTTTCTCACCTATGTATCTGAATTTACAATAAGCAAATTCTCATCTGTCCATCTCCTTGTTTAGAGTCGGATACATCCATTCGATGTATTTCGCAAAGGGACTTATCCGTTTCTGGCAACTGAGTCCCGAAAGAGGAATGAAATTTGTATTCCCTTTTTTTCCATAGGCCAGGTTATACCACGAGTGCAAGGGGATACGCGCAGTGTTCTGTGAATGGATAAACGAGCAGCACGAGAGAGGTGGGACGTTTTATTCTTCTAGGTAAAAATAGATTCATCGATTCCGGTTGACTGGCTGCTGAGTTGGAAAAAGGCTCCTCCAAATAAATGTTTTTTTTGTGCTTAAAATTCAACGTGCTACAATTTGCATTGGGATAATCGCTACATTTTTATTCATGCAGAAATATTGTCAGCTTTGGTTGACTGGCTACAGAAATATTACTCGGATGTTGTCAGCAGATTTAAAAACATTAATGTCATTTGAAATGGGCAATGAATTTTTTAAAATATTTTAGAACATGATATTTTGCATATTATTTTATTTCAGTATCAATATAATCACTTCGTGTTCCATAGAATATTTCACAAAAAATGAAAGTTTACTGAAACTTCATAACATTAAATTATAATTTTTAAAAGGAAGTTTTTACACTGTAACTTAGATAGCACAGGATCCAGTCCAATGTAGAAAAATATTGTTGCAAAATCATAAACATGGCTAAATATTTTTGATGCACTTGATAAATTAATCCAAAACAATGTATAGATATCTAAATCTCCTTTTTAAATCTTTTCTAAATAAGGTTCTTTGCCAATGAAGATTCGTACAATCCAACAGCAGATGTGTGGCATGTTAATCCTCAATGTTCAATGTTTTTGCACAATCCAATCAATGTGCGTCCAATGTTGTTCAATGTTTTGCACAATCCAATCCGATTCGTATCCATTGTCCAATGTTATTGCACAATCCTATCCGATGCGTATCCAATGTTCAATGTTTTGCACAATCCAATCAACGTGCATCCAATGTCCAATGTTATTGTACAATCCAATCCGATGCGTATCCATTGTCCAATGTTATTGCACAATCCTATCCGATGCGTATCCAATGTTCAATGTTTTTGCACAACAATCAATCAATGTGCATCCAATGTCCAATGTTATTGTACAATCCATTCCGATGCGTATACATTGTCCAATGTTGTTGCACAATCCTATCCGATGCGTATCCAATGTTCAATGTTATTGCACAATGAAGTTCGATGCGTATCAATCAATGTCCAATGTTATTGCACAATCCAATCAGATGCGTGTCCAATGTTATTGCACAATCCAATTCTGCACGAAATCCTAAATTTTTGTGGCACCACTGTTTTCATACCTATGTATCTGAATTTTCAATCCATCTACTTGTTTGAGTCTGATACATCCATTCGATACATTTCGCACAGGACTTACCGTTTTCCCGGCAACTAAGCTCCACCAGAGGAATAAAATGTGTGTTCCTTTTTTTCACGGGATCAGGTTACCACCAGTGCAAGAGGATCCGTGCAGTGTTCTGTGAATTGATAAACGAGCAACACGAGAGATTGAACGTTTTTTATTCCTCGGATAAAAATAGATTCATCGATTCCAGTGGACTGGCTGCCCAGGATTGAAAAGGTTCCTCCAAATAGATGGGGGTTTGTGCTTAAAATTCAACGTGCCACAATTTGCTTTGGGATAATCGCTGCATTCTTATACGGGCAGAAATGGATTCGGATAGTGTGAACAATTTTAAAAATATGAATGTCCTTTTAAAATTGGCACTGAACATTTTTAAATAGTTTAGATCATGATATTTTGTCATATTTTTCACTTGTTTTATTTCAGCATCAAAATAATCATTAGTATTTCACAAGATGTAAGTTAAAGAGAAAAATTACTGAAAATTTATAACATTGAGTTATAATTTTTAAAAGAAATTATTTACATAGAAAACAAACCCAGAATCCAGTCACAAATAACATTGGGCAGAAATATTCAGTGTTATTGCATAATTCAATTCGATGTTTATCTAATGTCCAATATTATTGAACAATCCAATCCGAGCCGTATCCAATGTCCAATGTTTTTTGCACAATCCAATCCGAAGCGTAATGTCCAATTGGTCGGTGTATCCAATGTCCAATGTAGAAAAAATTGATAGCAAAATCATAAAAAGCACCAAATGTTTTGATGCATTTGACAAATTCATCCAAAACAATGTATAAAGACATATGTTTCCTTTTTAAATCTTTTCTTAATAAGTTTGTTTGCCAATGAAGATTCATACAATCCAATAGCAGATATTTGGCGTGATAATCACTCCAGTGTTCAATGTTGTTGCACAATCCAATCCGATGTGTATCCCAGTGTCCAATGTTATTGTACAATCCAATCCGGTGTGTATCCAATATCCAATGTAGATAAATATAGACTGCAAAATCACAGCAATGACCAAATATTTCGATGCACTTGAGTGATTCATCCAAAACAATGTATAAAGACACAGATTTCCTTTTTCAAAAGATTTTCTTAACAAGATTGTTTGTCAATGAAGATTCATACAATCCAATAACAGATTTTTGGGATGACACTCACTATAAAGGTTGTTTCACTTAAAGTTGCCAACAACTATGATGATTGTTCACCTATTATTGACTACAACCACGAGGTTGTTGAACACAAGGTTGAATGGCTAAAGATAACATTTAAAATTTCCATGTCCATTTAGGTATAATATTAAGAAATAAATGGTAAAGAAATGTAAACTCTGTAAAAAATATTGAAAAACTCTTTTGGTCCAAATCCTTTTAGGGCACAGGTGACATTTTGAATTCCAGAACTTTGTCCTGAAAATATTCTCCATTAAAACGGCTCCAGATATGTACCAGATAGTCAGCATTAAGCAAAAATTAAATCTTACGAAGCCTACAATATTCCACCCATATTTTGCCCTTGCAATTTGAAACGGTCACCTCAAGAATAACTTATGGATGGCTCTCTCCTCTTTCTAGACTTTCTAGACGTTGAATTTCTCATAGCTGTCACGAATGTCAAATCGAAATGTGTTGTCAAACCGAAAGTTTCCTTCTTTCAGTTTAACATTGCTATTCATTTTCAAATCGGTTATAGAAATTTATAACTATATCCACAATGTGATTTCAACTCTCTCTGGAATATTGTAGTTACAGTTTTTTTTTTAATATTTGTGCAATATTTTGACATAAAAAATATTTAATGCATGAAGTGATAACACATTCCACATTTGTTTCAAAAATCTCATAAATTTTCCGTCAAATATGTCACAAAAACTTTCATCAAATGCATAATATTTTTCCAGAGTTAGATTATATAGAGGTCGATTATAAGATGGCCAAGGGACTAGAGCTCGGTACCATACTTGATTTAGAACTCGGAGTCCCGCCGTTGCTTTGGATGTTTGTAGTGGTTCAAACCCACTTTAAAATCCACTTTAATATAACTGGGCGCAGGACTCAAAATGCTACCCAGTGAAAAGAAAAATAACATCTCATGTTTCAGAATCTGCCAGAAGGCTTTGGCTGGGGTCTGTGCCATTAAAAGAAAATTGTTATTATATAGTAATAATCTATCTAATTGCAAGAAAATTAATAAGAAATGAAAAAAGGTTTAGTGCGTGGTCAGTAAAACAATAATCATTAAAAATATTAACTATATGTAAAGGTTTTTGACACAAATAATCTAAATAATATACATAAATATAATATTACAATATAACTCCTTATTAATTAGCGTAATTACTTAAACTAGTTACAAGTAGTTACAAAATTTGGGGTATATTTATTGGCTTATCTGTCAAAAACTTTGATTAAATGTATTGCTGTATAAATAAACGTGACTTTTAACTGACTGGGGGCAAACTTATAAAAACATGTTTATTACGAAAAGACTTCGTTGCTCTGAAAATAGCTAAATTTGTTTATGAAAAAAGATTTATTTGATATTAAAAAACAATTTCCGTAGATTAATTTGCATTTGTGAAGTAAAACTGTAAGAACTACCTAGCAGAATTACCTTTAGAATTAGTTAGAATAAATTTATATCAACTCTTCAAAGGAAAATATGTGTTTATTGTATTTTTATAAAGACAAAAACAACTTAATCTTTTTACCATTTATAGTTAGAGCAAAATTTATTCTAGAATAACTTGACTAATAAGATATGTGAATGAAATATCTATAAATAACACAATTAATCCTGAATTAATTTATAATTAGATAAATAAATTATCTGTAAACAGCATAATTTATTCTGGAAAAGCTAAGTTAACTAATAAAATATGTGAGAGGAATACCTGAAAGTAGCATACTTACTTGGAATAAGTAATTAATAGCATACGAATAAATACCGTGAGGAGCATTAAAAGGAGCATGAAAGATGCATTGAAGAAGCATAAAAAAGATATGGGAATACAATATATGTTATTATATTATAACATTATTTATTACATTATTATTACGTTATAACATTATTTTCAAGTTATGAATTATTGGTGGGGTTATTTTTTATTTTTGTTATTTATGACTTGAGTAGAACTGAATTCATACAAATTTGACCACTTACCGTAGAAACAAAAATAGCATATCAAACGAATCAAAATTACAAAGGGAAAAGACCAGACATTCTTAACAAAACGACCAAAAGTCTTAAAAAACGTTAAAAACAGGTTAAATATTCTAAGGATAAGTATTTAAAAGCTAAAAGCACCCTAATAAAAGTCCATGGGATCAGGATATACTTTGTCTGGCCCTCCGGTAAAATAGTTACACCCATCACCTTTCTGTTGTGAGTCCAGTCCGAACAAACAAAGTAGATGGACTTCATTCGTTTTCTCTGTCTTACACAAAACACATATATCAAAGTTCATAATCTCTATTTTGGTCAGATGTTCAAGCAGCCATGCCCAGTTCTTAATCTGAAATTGACAACAGCCTCTTTGCGAGTTTTTCCGTCATCCCCGATTGTATCCGAGACTTTTCATTTCGTTTTAGATAATAATTCACTAATACGCGACGATTAATTTCGTCGCGGATAGTTCTCGTAAAAGTGTCAAGTGGGATAGGACATTGTCCAGAAACTTCTGTTCCTGTTTTTGTCAGAAAATCTGCCCTTTCGTTTCATCAATTCCAACATGTCATGAAATCCACTGGAAAATGATACATTCTCCATTTTCATTAAGGGTGTTATAGTTTCCTTTTTGGTATTTAGAATTTCACTTGCCCACGTAAAGGAAAGGAATATTTTGCATCTGTCAGTAGATTGGAACTTGATTTTCTTAGAACTTAGCACATTTAATTTAATTAATGAATTTAAAAAAATCAAAGAGGAGTTGAAAGATAAAAAATAAGACAGTACTCATAACAAAATAAACAATAACAGTACTCATAACAAAATTATATTTCTAGTGGTTAAATAAAATTAAATTTGTAACTGTAAAATATAAGTTCAAATTGCAATTCAAGTAACCTAACTTTTTCTTTTTTTTTTTTTGATACTTTAATTATCTTTTAATCTCTATGCTGTATTGTTTTCATCAATGTTTTATCTTAAAATTGCATGTAAAATAAACTTCCCATTATTTTAAGGTTTTTGTTGTAAAACCCATTCCATTTTCTAACTTTTTAAAAAGAAAAAAAAAGTTCTGATGAAAGTTTTATAATTATTCCAAATTTTCGAAAATACCCCTGACACTAATTATATACAAAGAACATTTTTTGTTATCCAATTTTTAATAACTTTTGTTAAACTTCAAATAAAGAATCCTTTCAAGCAGAAAAATTAGAGGTTTTTTTGATTAAATTATATTTTTATGAGAAAAAATAATAAAAGTTTAAAATAACGATAAACTTTAAGTAACAAAAGATGCATTTTTTCATATCACAGTGTCATAATAATTTGTTTTTTCATTTTATTCTTGTTTACTTTTTCCTTTAAAATTATTTAGTAAAAAATTTGCAGTTTAATATAAGATGTAATAAAATATATATTAGTCTTGTAAAATAGTCAATAAAAATTAATTTATATAGAAAAGTATATATAATTTATATAGAAAAATTTATATTAATTTATATAAAAAGTAGCTGTTTTTACCTATCATTTATCATTGAATATTTATAACTATAAATTAATAAACTCCAATAAAGAAGCCTAATTTTTTATTTAAAATTATATAAGTAAAAAAAAATATGCTTCATTATTGGAGTTTATTTTTTTATAATTATAAATAATGTGCAATATATACATATATATATTAATAAATTTCATACGTATTGAAATATTTAGTCTATTAATATTTTTATTTAAAAGTTATATTGAAAATAAAGTTGAAATTAATTAATTTAATTAAGAATGGCATGTACTTCTTTTAAATATTTGTAAAAACAGATATACTACTGTGCCCAAGAAGCAAGACCATTTCTTTTTTTTCAAAAACCCTTTATTTATTCTTCAAAATTTATTTCATCTCTTTAAAACTAAGCCCCTTCGACAAAATGCACATATGCTAACTTTTTCCAATCCTCAATGCATGCGAACATCAGCGATTCACATTGAAGGTTTTTAATCGACTCAAAACGGTGTCCCCGGAGTGGTCTTTTTTTGAGTTAAGGAAATAGCCGGAAGTCGTACGGTGTGATGACGGTGATTGTGGAACGATATGGACTTCATTTATGGCGAAAAAGTGTTATGACGTTCAGTGTTTTCGGTACCGATCTTTATTTGCAAGCACCAAATCTTAAATTTTTTGGACGTCAACTTCGTCAGCCGGTTGACCAGAGGGATTTCCAACCAGAAGGCTCTTCGCCTTCGATGTTTCTCTGCCTTCTTTGAACTGTTTATACCACTTCTAAACATTTCTTTTCCGATATAGTTTGTTCACCGAAGGCCTTCTGCAACATCCTTCCGAAAAACAAAAATTGAATGCAAGTTCTTTTCTCAGTTAATTCAGACATTTCAAAAATCGCCGGAATCAGTTTTAGCGTCTCACAAAGTCAAGCGTGACTCAAACCCTAATGTACATTTTGACGTCAAATTTCCCACAGATGTCAAGGGATAGTGCCAGCAACCTAAAAATGAAAAAAAATTGAAATTCCATAAGCACCGGGAATTTTAAATTAAAAAATTGGTCTTACCTTTTGGACACAATTGTATATCTGAAATTAAAATAACTCATCGTATTAATCATTTTTATTTTAAAAATAATTGGTAGAAGAGCATTTAAAATGCGGAACAGTTCTAATTCCCATTTTCTTTTCAATTATAATCTTATTCATAGGTACACTTAATCAAACAAACTTTAACCAGAACATCCTCCTACCAGAAATAATCCCGAAGAGATCCAATTTGATCCCTAGGGGCTCGTTTCAGTTCCATCATTAATGATGCCGATGAGACTGCTTTTGATCCCCGCATCGCATAATTTTCAGTGGCAATTGTTAGCTATCAGATTTCCAATTACGAACAACTGATTCAGTGAGGATGTTTATGGCGAGCATTTCTGAATATGAATGAATGTTCCATAAAGCGGTTTATAATTCTCCTGGATATTCCTCCCATTGGGTAAATAAATGAAACTCATTATGAATTAATAATTATTCATGATATTGATTGTCTGAAACTACCTTGATAGCGATGCTTTTCAATCTGTACTCTTATGAATCTGAGTTTATCTATGTAAAATCTAGATTAATGATAGAGATAGAATATCCGATAATAAATCTTTCAAAAAGTTATTTATATGTTCAAAAGCAGATATAACTTGACATTGGCTAATACTACTGTGCCCAAAAAGTAAGACCAATTTTAATTTTTTTCAAAAACCCTATTATTTATTCTTCCAAATTTATTGCATCGCCTTCAAAGTAATCCCCTCCGGATACAATGCACACTTATGCCAATTTCCCAATCCATGCATGCATTGAGAGTTGGAAAAAGTCATGCTAAAAGTCATCGGCAGGAGAGGGCCTTCAAAGCGCGCGGCGATTCACATTCAATCTCTTCAATCGACTCAAAACGGTATCGCCGGTGTGGTCTTTTGAGTTTCGGGAATAGCCAGAAGTCGCATGGGTGTGAAAACGGTGGATGTGGAACAATATGGGGTACATTTTTGGCGAAAAAGTCCCGAAGAATCAATGTAGTGTGAGCTGCGCATTCCGTGTTTCGGTACCGTGAGATTTCACGCGTTTGAGGCCGAAAATAGAATTGACCGATCCTTTGAAATTCCAATATCATCAGCAAGATTTCTAATTGTAAATCGACGGTTTTTAAGCACCCAATCTTTAATATTTTGACGA
Source organism: Caerostris extrusa (assembly GCA_021605095.1). Classification (NCBI taxonomy): domain Eukaryota; kingdom Metazoa; phylum Arthropoda; class Arachnida; order Araneae; family Araneidae; genus Caerostris; species Caerostris extrusa. Next base: position 55,491 of record BPLR01010865.1, read on the forward strand.
GCTTTGTCGGTTGAGGGTCGACCAGAGGGCTCTTCGTCTTCAACGCGTTCTCTGCCTTCTTTGAACTGTTAATACCACTTCTAAACATTTCTTCCCGATATAGGGATGCTCACTGAATGCCTTCTGCAACATTCTATGCGTTTCCGCAAACAAAATTTAATGCTAGTTCTTTGCTCAATTCATTCAGACATTTCAAAAATCGCCGGAATCAGTTTTAGCGTCTCACAAAACCAAGCGTAACTCAAACACTAAGGAATATTTTGAAGTGAAATTTCACACAGATATCAAGAACAATGCCAGCAACCTTAAAAAAAAAAAATAAATAAATTCCATAAGCCCCGGAATTTGAAATTGAAAATTGATCTTACTTTTCGGACAGAGTAGTATATCTGAAATTTAAATACACACGATATTAATCATTTTTATTTATTTTAAAAATAATTGTTAGAAGAGCATTTAAAATCCCGGAACAATTCTAATTCCTATTTTCTTTCCAATTAATATCTTATTCATAGATATACTTAATCAAACAAACTTTAAATAGAACTTCCCCTACTAGAAATAATCCCGAAGAGCTCCAATTTGATCCCTAGGGCTCGTTTCAGTTCATCATTAATGATGCCGATGAGACTGCTTTGATCCCCGCATCGCATAATTTTCTGTGGCAATTGTTAGCTATCAGATTTCCAATTACGAACAACTGATTCAGTGAGGATGTTTATGGCGAGCATTTATGAATATGAATGAATGTTCCATAAACTGGTTTATAATTCTCCTGGATATTCCTCCCTATTGGGTAAATAAATGAAACTCATTATGAATTAATAATTATTCATGATATTGATTGTCTGAACTACCTGGATAGCGATGCTTTTCAATCTGAACTCTTATCAATCTAAGTTTATCTATGCAAAATCTAGATTAATGATAGAAATAGGGGTTAAATTTGATGATAAAACTTCAAAGGTTATTAATAAATTCTATAGCAGATATAACTTGACGTTGCCAAATGCAGACAAATTATATATTTTTTTCTTCTTTTCATTGCGGCGGTCTGGCCGTTGGTACCGATTGCTTCAGGTTTGAATCTTGGCAGTGGTATGGATGTTTGTCGGTGGTTCGGAATCCACGTTAAACTGTAGGTCCCGTTCTGTTTAGCCTAAAGTGTGCACAAGATGACTGTAGAGACAAACCAAACCTTCTTCATTCCGCAACAGTTCCATGGTGGGCTAAGAACGTATGCCCTCTGAGATTTCGAGACAGGGATGGTTTCTTTTTTACGGAGTTAACAGATGTCCTATACCCAAGTCTACAGTCGTATTAGACCGGGACCATGGCACCGCCGAGACTCGAATCTGAAGCATGTGGCACTAAGTGCCAGAGCGCTAGACACTCGGTCATCAGGCCGCTATATGATTTTTTTACCTTTGGTTAATTTAATAAAGAATATCAGCAATAACTGCAAAGATACTCAAAAGAATAATTTAATAAATATATACTCACATAATAACATTAAACTGAACAGATTATAGAAAGTCTAAAATAATGAAAATAAAACTGGATATAGGTGAACATGCTTTAAAAAACGATCGAGTTTGTTTAATGTTATTAGTGAGTTAAGGTAATTGGCCTTGGCCCATCATGGGGATGTTGCGCCAATGGAGAAGAATATTTATATAATAATAAATAATGCATTGAAATTTACGATTAAAATTTCGTTTTACTAGTTTATTGTTTTTGAACCATATTATTTTTCAGCGTATAAAATGTTCAAAATTCAGACATTAATTAAACATTTTTATCTCAATAGAAAACATATAACAATGGGAATTCTGTTATTTTTGATGCTGTATCTTTTATTTTAAGCTATAAAGTGTTTAAATATTTCGATAAATTTACCAGAAATATTAATGTCCGTATAAATTGAAGAAAATCAATTCTTTTAAAAATTAATCGATAAAAATTGTGAATTCAGTAAAAGAAGAACTTTTCCCAGTTTTAAACTAAATTTTCATATGTATATTACAAAATCACACACTTGATCCTGCTTTCAAGTTCTAAAATCACAGCGATATTTCTTCCTTACTCTTATATTTCCTTCAATCAATACAAATCCCACAAGTTCAACCCAACTTAATAATGTTCTCTTACTTTTGACTTTCAAAACCGTCAGCTGCAACTGAAAATGATGATTCAGCGTCTTATCAAGATAACGATAAAAAGAAAAGAAGAAATACTTAAAAGATTTGTCGAAGAAACCAGCTATTAGTCCGTTCCACTTTAGAAGGCTTTTAAGTAGATCAAGCTCAACGTTTATTAGAGTCGTTTAACTCCTACTGGGATTAATTTCAGCAGAAAAATTGGTAACAAGGGAGCGATTGAGACGCAGAGCAGTTGCGCCACCAATCCAAAACTAATCCTTTGCGTTTCGTGGTCAAAGCCGTTAATGGAACTCTAGTTTTAGCTTTGAGAATTTGGTGGGTGTGTTTTAGGGGGAGGGAGGAATTCGTGGTAATGGAGGAAATGTAATTGAGTTACCACCATGCTGTGTGTAGAGATTGTCCTCTTACTGCTATGGAGGTATTATTAGATTAGCTCAAAATTTGTTTTGCTTCTTATTTCTATTTAACTTCAAGTGTGATTGTATTCTGCTGATTGTAACATTGTAAAGTTGCATATATTGCTTTTTATTTGAAGACTAGCTTTGTAGAAAAAAAAATATGAATTTTTGAGAATTTTTTAAGTTAAGGTTTAATGTTGTCTGTAACGCTGTAAAGGTGCATTTATTGCTTTATTTCAGGACTAGATTTTGAAACAATCATAATAAATTTTTGTGAATTTTTAATTTAATGTTTAACTAACGTTATTATTTTATAATAATAGAGTTTTATTAAGTTTTAAATAACAATTATAAAAAAAATATTCTCTAATTAATAAGTTTTCCTTTTTTTACTTTTTGTCTTTCAAAACCGTCATCTGCAACAGAAAATGATGATTCAGTGTTTTCTTAAGATATAAAGAAAAAGGAGAAATACTTAAAAGATTGTCGAAGAAACCAGCTATTAGTCCGTTCCACTTTCTTCCAGTTAAAGGAGACGATTATTAATTAATAATGCATTATATAGTAATGAAGGAATTCATTTAAACTTACATTAAATATTTTGTCTTACTAGCTTTTTTGATTTTGAATCATCTTATTTTTCAGATGAATAAATAATTAAAATTCTGACATTTACCTGAACACTTTTATCTGAATTGAAAATCTTTGTAACAATATGAATTAGTCTTAGAATAATGTGAATAAGTCTTGGATTCGTGGCAACTGCGCTGCGTCTCATCTCTCCCTTGTTGCCAATTTCTGAAGTTAATCCTGAGAAAGAATTAAACGACTCTAATAAACATTATTTTGTTGCAGTATCTTTTTATTTTTAAGCTAAAATGTTTAAATATTTCCATAAAATTACCAGAAGTAATAATCTCTGTTAAATAGATAATTGTTTTTAAAATAATTATTAAATAAAATTATGGAACTAATAAAAAAAACTTTTCAATTTTTTTTTAAATTAAATTTTTTTTTGCATATTTCAAAATCACACACTTTATCCAACTTTCAAATACTAAAATCACATCAATATTTCTTCTTTCTCCTATATTTTATTTAATCAATACAAATCCATAAGTTCAATCCTACTTAATAAGTGTTCTCTTACTTTTGACTTTCAAAACAGTCAGCTACTACTGAAAATGATGATTCAGTGTCTTATCAAGA